>RJWM01016117.1:0-46205 GCA_004363535.1 Dasyprocta punctata | reverse complement strand
TATCAATCTAACACTTTTAATTATTATGGAAATATTCCATCAGGAAAGGCTGTCTCTTATGTTACAATAGTATTTTTCATTAAAAATTTTTTAAACTTTATTTAATCCTACACTGAAAAAAAGTGTTGTATACTCAAGATTTACCTCAGGGTCCCCATAACTAGCTGTGTGTGCCATTTGCAATTGCAGATTTACATATGTATTACAATTTTTCCCCAGAGTTGGCAAAACATACGTTGTTCTAAGTAAGTAGATTATAAAAGTTTTCTGACAGATAAAAATAAAATGTCTTAAGGATAGGGCTTCTTTTTTTTTGTTTTGTTTTGTTTTATGTAAAGATGCTGTATGAGATACTGGCTAACTGAAGTGCTTTAGTTATATGAGAATTCTAACCCAAAATGTAGGTGCAAATTTAATTCTACGGGCCTAGAAACTTCTCAAGCTACCTGGAGTTGGAAATATTCTTTTTTTTTTTTTTAATTTTAAAAAGCAAAACAGAAAAAAAGCATAGAAATGATATAGAATTTTTTAAAAACAGTAGAAATTAACATTAGTTAATATACTGCATATTGTTATCTTAGAAGTAGTTATTCAGGTTACAAGTTCTAGATGGAAATATTCTTGTCCCAGTTAGACCTTGGAAAGCAGAGGAGTACATGTTGGCAGCAATACAGTGCTTTTGGGAGGCTCCAGTTGCCTCCGTTTTAAGAGAATATTTTTCTGGTCAAGTAAATATAAATTTTGGAAAAAGAACTAAGCTGCTAAACTCTAATAACTGGTAACATTAACCAAACATTCATAAGCAGGATTAAAATTATTCAAGACAATGCGATATCAGTTTGGACTTGCTGCTGATTTTACTTAAAACTCTAGTCTTCCTTTTCACATATGCAAGTATGTAATTATAGATAAATGCATAGGAATATAAATATTAAATAATGGTTGAGAAACCCTGAATTTTCAAGTGATAAAAATTTTAAAATGATCTTATTAAAAATAAGTGTTTATGCAGTCCTATTATAAACAATGAAGTAAGTGCTGAAAGAATACAAGAGTTAAAAGCCAAGCTGACAAACAGCAGGAATGACTTGCAGGCTGAGACAGAAGAAGCAGCGTACAGCTGAGACCTTTGAGAATAACATCAAGTGCAAACAGGAATGAAAATGATTTTGAATAGTGTAAAGGCTTAGACATCAACCTTAACTAAAAGACAGTGGATGGGTGTGCTGGATCAGTCATTCTTTTAATTATGGGTTAATGAAGTTGCTCCATTATTTTAGTTACATAAAATGCCCCATAGTTGTAAGGCTTCTATTGGCATGTAATACTTGACAGATTTGCCTGAAATGTCTCATTCTGCGAAAAGCACTCTAATCCATACAAAAGATGTGAGACAAGGGAATACCTCCTTAAGTCATTTTCCTTCAGTCGTAAATTCTAAGAATCATACAAATGATACTGCTTGTGCTTAAGTTTTATCTTTGACTGGTAAACCTTAAAAATTTAAAGAATTTTGTCTCCCATTCTTCTTTGTTAATTTAATTTTCAATTGGCAAGTAATTGTGAATATTTATGGGATACAATATGAGGTAAAGGATCTATTTGCTATTGATCTCATCTGCTAGTAAATAAGACGTTTCAGAAATTCTCTCTGCCTACTCTGCTCTGTTATGATTCTGATTTAGGGGAATGAAACCCCCAACCTACTGTATGTCTGGCGCGAGTTCGTGTTTTCTAAAATTGAAGAATGAATTTTAGGAACAATGGAGGGTAAGAGCAGAATATATTTATTGAGAGAAAGAAAGCTTCTGACTGAAAGAGACAGAAGCGGTCCCGAGTGGGTTGCCAAAGACTCATTTCTAGGGACTTTTATAGAGTAAAACCGTGAGATTAGATGGGTCCAAGGCAGGGAAAAATGGGACCTTGCAAGGTGGGCATAAGATGGGACAGAACTATGGTTAACCAATAAGATTAATTGGTCTGGTAAAACTGATTAAATCAAGGACAAATGGGGAAGCGAGTCATGTAGTAAGTGGGAATGCTTAACAGAGGTGACTCTTCCTGTAGGTGGGTGGGATGTTGACTCCTGACTTCCTCAGAGTGATAGAGAACTATTTAGAATATTGGTCCTTAGGATATGTGTGCCTTTGTTCCGCCTTTTGTCTTGAGATCTGGCCCACAGCAGGAGATGTCTGTCTCCTCAGTGGTCACAAGGTATCAGAACTTCTGCACTGGCTCTTTTGAGGGCTTAGTGCTGTCTGACTGCCTATAATATTTCTAACTAACTCAGTTGCCTATAACAATTCTAAACCAGACAAAATTCTTAAATATCAAAACATAGATGTATCCTTTCCTAAATAGCCATCTCCTCCATTACTACAATTTTATTACGCAAATGTAGCGTGAGTCTTTATAATCTTTTTAGAACATGGCTGTGTGTGTGTGTGTGTGTGTGTGTGTGTGTGTGTGTGTGCTTGCATGTGCATACTCATTAAGGTTTGGGAAGGGTTGTTTTGGTTTTGTTTGGGTTTTTTATAGGAAGCAAGTATTTCAGCTACAATGTGAGATTTTAGTAAATCAGGCTGACTTTGTGGTTGAGAAGAAACGTATTTTCCCTGTAAAATCTCTTACCTAATAAAGTGTAACTGTACCTGTCCCAACAAATAAAAGCTTATGCAGTATAAAAGTATCTCAGAAATGCTTAGCTTACATGAATGTACAGCAACCAAAGAGGTCATGTAGTTAGAAATATGAATGCAAATAATATCCTGTGTACCAGTCGACAGGAAAGGGTCAAGAATGAAAGAAGAAAATGAAGGTTTGTGTGTGTGTGTGTGTGTGTGTGTGTGTGTGTGTGTGTGTGTTTAAACTCAGAGTTAAAAAGAGTTAATGAGGGGCTACTTGTTAAAGACAGCCAAGAAAGGGCTGAAATCAAGATGTTACTCAGTATAACACAGGTCAAAAAAGGTCCTCTCAAAGAAATTTTTCTGGATAGGAGAGCTACCTATTACTGCTTGGAATGAATGCACTGGACCAGATGACATTTAAGTGTCTCTCTTTATGTTTTTTGCAAGGAGTCCCTTGGAATGCAATGTGACCTAATTTAAAGCAAAGAGATGGAAGGCTAAAGCGGTGGAGAAAAGTGAAGGAGACAAGGAGAGCAGGGGAGAGAGACGAAGAACTGTAGCTCAAACCCAAATGGAACAAATTATAGTGCTAAGAGAAGAAACTGAAAGTAATTGGCTTATGAATTACTGAATAATATGCTTAATTGAATTTCAAAACAAACTCTGACTTATAAATTATTTTGTTTTGCAATCCTGAGATTGGCAACTAAGTCTCCCAAACGGGGGATGCATTGTAAAGAAAGTGCCAACAACTGGGGACAGACAATACAGTACTTTAGGGATGTACCAAGGAAACCACCCCACCACAGTCAACCCTGGCCCCCATTCCCACTCCAGTCTCCTTCACTCTTAAGTAAATGATTGAGGAAAGAGGGAAAGAAGCACAGGAGCTGCCTGTGGTCCATCCGGCAGAGCATTCAGTGCATGTCTCCCCTCAAACACAAAGCAAGAACACCATAGAAATGACTGATAAAGATTGGGGTGCTGCAAAAGAGATGGGCATCTTCTTTGCTGGTTGGGCATTTCCTTTGTAATGGATTTGTTACTCTATTTCTGCACCTATTTGAAGAAAGAGGAGAACGAGAGTGATGAAAGGGAGAATAGAAAGGGAGACAGTAACGGCATAGCATACTGCATATCTCCAAAATCAAGAGGTGAGTTTCCCACAGGTCAAGTGGATAGTAAGGAAAGACTCACTGTCTTGCAGAAGCTCAGCCTTCGAGAGCTGCCCTGCGGAGGAAGCGTTCTTGGCTGTATGGCACTGTGAGATGAACCACGGGAGGCCAGCGCTAGGTAGAGAGGGAGGGGCAGTGACAGAGACCAAGCTAGAATCAGATTTTCTGAAATCAGGTCATAACATAGGCAGTTGATTTGCTTCTGAGACCCTTTAGAGAGGCAGTAGTGGGATGCTTACCACCAGATATGTATTTTCCATGAAGTCAATGAAGCTTAAATTTCCAAAATCTGAGAATGTGACTGAACAGCATACTGGAACAGTCACAGTTTTTTGGGGGGTTTTGTTTTGTTTTGCCAAATTTACAAAAGCAGGATATTGGTATGGAGTGAATGTTTGTGTCCTGCCAAAATTTACATACCAACACCTAATCTTCAATACAATATTATCAGGAGTTGCAGAAATAATTAAGCCATGGTGAGCTATCATGAATTGCATTCACATTCTTATGAAAAGAGGAGACTAGATTATGTGCTGGCCCCACCCTTGCCCACCCTCAATCATGTGAAGCTATAACTAGAAAGCATCTGTCTCCATGCTCCTGAGTTCATGGTGCTGTACTCTTGGAAGTCCTAATCCCAAGACTATCAGAAATAAAATTAAGTCACCCAGTCAATGGTATATTTGTTACAGCAGCCTAGACTAAGGCAGCTATTTTAACCCAGATACCATAAGATCACCTTCTCCATCTACTTCAATTTCTTTCTGTCACATTTTGTCAAAGGGAAGGTGATGTGTTGGTATGCAGGTGAGAGAAAATGAACAGGAACATGTTTGGTTCAGGTTAGTGGAACACAGTTATGTAGGTCTCTGCCAGTTTTGCTTGTGGTTAGCTTGTTGTTGGCCTTCTTAGTATAAACACTTCCCTCCTATCATCTGGCATGCTGACTCATTCAGTGTTGTAACATGAAGGTACAGGGCAGATGGCAGGTCCTGAGCCCTCAGCATGGAAAGTGTGTAAGTAATGGAAGATAAAATTTAGAATGTTTAGAACAAGAAGCTAGATGTAGAATTTTTCCTCAAGCTTTTTTATACTAGCAATAATTTTTTAAATCGATCAAATTTATTTTCTATGGAAAATGAAATTATAAAATCATCTTCACATGAAGAAATGAAAAAAGTGAAGGAAAAAAGTGGGGAAAATAGTTTTATAAGTGTGTATTAAGAAATTAATAGCAGCAGGGGCCTGCGTGACTGACATGGACCCCGGGAGGAGAAAGAAATGGGCTTCTCAGGAGCCCGCCCAGCCGGGCCTGAGCGCCTCCAATCAGGACACAAGTAAGACTGCCATCCGGGGGCCTGCGCGACCAGCGTGGACCCCAGGAAGAGAAACATGCGTGCCCCACCCCACCGTATGCCTACTGGCGTGCAGGCTAAGAATCAAGGACAAAGCTCTCCTCTACCCCCATAAAGCAACCTGCTCATTCAGAGGTCTGGCTACATTAATAGCAACTAAGGTACATGAAACAACCAAATGCTAGTATTGTTTTGTTCATTTTGCAGGCCTGGGGCTGGAAGGCTGAGCATCTCTTTGGAAGATGACAATACGCAATGTAGCAAAAATAGGGGATTCTCTTCTGTCTTGTCTTCGAGGCCCAATATTGTTCTCATTGTTTTGCTTTATTCTGATTAATTTTTTGGCCTTGTTTTATACTCTGTTTTTATTGGTTTTATTGTGGGTATTTTTTTTTGTTTGATTTTACTATACCTGTTGGAAAGGTCAACTATTCTGAAAATAATAAGATATACTATCGTAGCCATTGTTTTCATAGTATCTTTCTTAGAAGTTCTGTACCAGTTCTACTGCTTTGTTTTGATTGATTTTGTTCTGTTATGTTTTGTTGGATTTAACTATCTTTAAAATAAAAAAAATAAATAAAGTTCCAAAGACAAAAAAAAAAAAGAAGAAGAAGAAGAAGAAGTTAATAGTGATACATGTTCTGGTTATGTGACTTGATTATTCTTTAGCTTTTTTAGTAGCATATATTCTAGCACACAATGATTACATTCCTTGTGTGGAGTTGGTACATGGACATAGCACATATCAATTCTGTTTTCATCCCTTTTCTGTCTTGTACTTCCCTCCTCCCTCCATTTCTTGATTGTCTTCCCCTTTAAGAACTCTTTCTATCAGCTTTTTAATTGTTATAATATATGATTTATAGTTGTTACAATATACGATTTATTTTCTCATATTGAATAAGTATCTATATTCTCACATAATTTTGTAGTTTTACTTTGTATCACTTTGCTTAAAGGGTTCCTCTGAAAACCAGGTGAGATGCACACTTCTGTAATCCCAGCACTCAGGCAGAGGCAGTAAGTTCTCTAAAGCGTAACACCAGCCTGGCCTACATAGTAAGATCGAGGCCAGAATGAACTGTATAGTGAGCCTCTGTGTCAAAAAAATGGGGTGGAGAGGCTTTCTCAAATTATTTACACTTGAGACCTTACTAAGCCTGAAACCCCACTTGTGCGTGCTATAAAAGTATTAAAGGTCATTGTCAGAGGAGGTATAATAATAATTCCACAGACAGTTTCAGTGTTATTAGTCAGCAAGTAAAATGATCTTTGCTTTTTCTCCCTGTTTCCTTTCCTAGCATCTTACACCAGGAGAATTAGGCTTTGATAAACAGGACATTCTCAAACCAGGAATGGGGAGGAAAACAGAAAGAATACACTACTGCCCTCATTGCTTCTTTAGATTTGCAATATCTACTGCCTGGACCTTGATGGAGTATTGAAAAATTATACAACCCATCCTTTTGCAAGTGATAATTAGACCCCAGCCCACAGCAATGGCACAATAAAATTCGAGAGCTATGTCTTAAAGAAAATGCTAGGTTCATGAAAGAAATGTGTGGAATTGGGGAAAAGGGACTGATGACATTTCTGGCTAGGACTGCAAGAGTGAGTCATTAGCATTATCAACTGCTGTAGTGATAAAAGATAGAATGCCAGGTTAGAGAGTATGACCAATGAGTTATTTGGATATGTTGACTTGTCAACTCATTTTCATTTATTACATTTCCCCAGATTCTCTCAGTCTTTGGTTCTAAAACAATACCCATCACTAATCTTTTTTTACTGACCATAAACTTCAGTAAAAGGTGCTTGAAATCTAAGAATAAAAGGGCCAAGTGTAACTCATAAACAATGGTTGGGTGTGCTAAGAGACACTGAGGTTCTGTGTGAATATCTTGAAGACTCATCCAAGCAGTTTTTTTGTGTCAAGATTGTCTGTGACTGTCATCTCCTATGTATCAGTTAGGGTTCACAAGAACAGATTTTGTATTACAATATAGGCTTACAATGGCTGCCTGCAAAGGCAGAGGTGGAAGAGCAGAAAAGGACCACTTGCATGCAGGAGACCAGAGAATCCTGTCAAAAACTGAAGCCCTGGAGCTCACTGCAGAGTCCTGTGCAAGTAAACATCAGGAAGCCAAGGGTCTGCACTGGGAGGCTGAAATGTCTCAGCGGGAAGCCTAGAGACAGAGGTCCAAAGGTGACAGCAAAGACTGGAGCTCCTTGGAAGAATCAGAAGTGAGATTCCCTTTTTATTCCATCCAGGCTACAAATCTATTATTGGTTGATGGCACCTACAACCAGGGTGGGTCTTCCCTCTTCAGTGAGTCCATCACTCACACCCAAAACTGAGCTAAATCAGTCAACTGTGTGTTTTCTTAATAAAATGAACACCTCAGTTAACTATCATACCCTGGAATAGAATGACACAGTTGTTGAAAACTCTTCCACATCTATGCTCTTTTTGCACCTAAATCCCATAGAACACCGATAAATGCAGATTGAAGTCATGTTAATCCAAGAAAAGGTCAGAAAGATATTACGGGAATAAGATTTAAATTACCCCAAATATCATTTTGTTTGGAAATGTGCATTATCACTTTCACTAAAAGTCACTTTTTATTTACTCATCTGGAAATCCACAGTATGTCAACTAACCTTAGAAAAGTTTTATCTTCTTACTCTGTTTAGCAATTCTCCTCCTCCCTTCTTGCCAGAATGAAATTCTAACACCTCGAAAACTAGAGAAATTTTACAACCTAAAGGAGTTTTCTCCCTAAAAGACTATGTGTTTTAGTTACATTGGTTAAGGTTCTCCAGAGAAAGACAAGAGAGAAAGGGGGAGGGGAGGAGAGAAGGAGAAGATGAAGGGAGAGGAGGAGGAGGACATGAACAGGGAGGGGGAGGAAATGAGAGGGGAAAGGAAGGAAAGGGAAGGGAAGAGAAGGGGGAAGGGAAGGGAAGGGAAGGGAAGGGAAGGGAAGAGAAGGGGGAAGGGAAGGGAAGGGAAGGGAAGGGAAGGGAAGGGAAGGGAAGGGAAGGGAAGGGAAGGGAAGGGTAGGGAAGGGAAAGGAAGGGAGAAATCATAGAGGTCATAGGCATTGGTTTACACAGTGATGGAAGACAATAAATCTCATGATCTGTCTCTGCAGGCTAGAGAATGAGAAAAGTCAGTAATGGCATTCAGTCTGGGTCCAAAGGTTCAAGAATTAGGAGTGCTGATGCCTGAGAGCAGAAGATGAATGCCAGTGCTCAAACTAAGATGGCAATTAACTCTTCCTCCACCTTCTTGTCCCAGTCAAGCCATGGATTGGATGATGGCCATCTGCATTAGTGAGGGTGGCTTTCCTTTACACAGTCTACCAATTTAAATGCTAAACTCTTCCAGAAACAGTCATACACACACCCTGCATTAATGTCTTATCAGTTACCTGCACTTCCTTTAGCCTGGTTAAACCGACACATAAAAATTAACCATTACAGTAACCTTGCTCAGCTGTAAGAAAGATGATTTCTTTCAGCAAAATAAAATACAGTCACTTTGATATGTTAGAAATTTGAATTCAAGAGTATCTGAAATTCTGAATGAGCAAATACGAATTAACTATATTTAATTGGCATTTTATAATTCTAACTAAACCTAATCGTAGTTGTAATGAGTTTTGTGGCATTTTGCTGTCCTGTGCAGACCATGGTGGCTCACATTCCAAGGTTATTAAAGACAGAGATGGCCAGCATTGAGTGAGACAGAAAGTCAAGTCATTATTTGCTTTCCAAAATAGTTATCCAGTTCCCTAAAGAGAGCCATTTTTGCCTGTTGGATCTGTTGAGGACAAAATATCTACGTCTCATCTCCCATTCGATGGAAAGGTTATTACCCATTCAGGCCCATAAGCTCGCATTCATTTGCTCACTGCTGACCACATAAAAGAAGGCCATTTATTTTGGTAAAAGGGACAAGGTATCTATTCTAATCCAGCTCCGAGGACATGGAGACGCTTCCTCATCCAAGTCACCATCTCATTGTGCACAGGTGTGTTAGGGTCTTTACAGAAAGGGACAGTGGCGGGAGGAAATGCCATGAGATAATGACCTACTCAGGCTCGTTTCATCCCTTCCTGGAGTGGGACCTCTCCCTCCCTTGCCTGTGATAAGGAAACTGGACTCTGGACTCTACCAACATCTGCACATTCTATCCATTCCTCTTGGCTAAGGAGAGATGAGGATGGCAGCTTCTGCCCTAGACCTGAGCAAATTTGAAGAAGCCACTTGTCTCCAAAGGGAAAAAAATCTACCCTTTAAATTTCCATTTTTCTGTGCCTATTGTGCAACCATTAACCTTTCTCCTGGTTATTCCAAGTCTCATTTATTCCAGATATTCTGGTCTTGCCTCTCAAGATCTAATGATTCAGTACTATGAGAGAACCATGAAGGTCCTAAGAGATAATATTGCTAGGGTGTAGCTTCAAGTAACAATTATTCAATGCAGAGAGAATCATTTCTATACTGAGTCATGAGTCCCGTGGCATCATCCTGAAGTTCTGAGGTAGGCTTCAGGATTCAGTAATAGATCACAAAATGAACACTAGGATGTCCAGAGCTCCTTGCTTCTTTAGTTGTGGATAACCAGGCATCCTGCGTTCAATGAAACCACTATGGATGGGATCACTTCCAACCAGTTGTCCCTGAGGCAGTCCGGTGACCAAAGTAGGAACTTCATCTAGACCTGGTCCTCATATTACATAGTAAAGAATCTGAGAGGGGCAAGTTAACTCTTATCTACCTGACCTATTCCAAAAATAAATATTTCTAGCTTTTCCAGTCATGGCCCAGATCCTGTCATAGGGGCTTATTTTGCCCTTACAACCAAAATATAAAATAGATAAATGTTTATTCTTATCTTTTGATAAAATACTGAGGCATGGAGAGATGACTCAACCCAAATAACTTATAAGCATCAGAGAAAGAAACAAGAATAAAGCTTATCAAATCACAAAACTCATGCTCTTTCCTTACACCTTGTCAGAAATATTTAGCTGATAATTAAAGGGTAGATTCATGTATCAGTAATATTGTGAGAGTATAATGAATCATTTGAAGTAGCTGTTTATTTCTTCTGCTTGTTTCTAGTTTTGCAATGACTCCCAACTATAAAAGATTTCCTCAAACTTTCCTATTGAACCTATTAAAAACCCAAAGTATTTTGATATCACTTCCAGCATCACACAATCATTACAGAATGTACTTAAATTATTTTAAAGCATAATAGATCTCAAAGAACACTCTCATAGATTAAGTGTCAGGAATGAAATATTGCATTTCAACTTCACAGGCCTTTTGGAGAAGATAGGAAGACCATAATTGAGAGTTCTATAAAGTGCAATTTATGATACTGCAATCCTAGGAGCCAGTTATTTTTAGTAACAATTTAATAAAATGCATGATTTGGCTGCTTTGAGAGGACTTTATTTCCGATCCTGTCACTTAATGATGATGCCTCAAACAACTGGATTACATTTGTGAATTTGAAAGATTTATATCAGCTAACTTCATTACTGCAAAATTCTCTATACTTCAGAAAAGAATGTAATCTGTAGAGAAGTATTTCACAAACCACTTGGTCTCATCTTTAAATGAAAGGTTTCTTTAGGTACTCATACTTTAAAAATCTGATTAGCAATAAGGGGATGTTGATTTTGGCTCATGGGAATCTCCTTAGATCAACAGTAGCCAGCATGGCACTTCAGACATAAATGGGTGAAAGAATCAAAGAAGAAAGAAAGTCCATCTCAGCCTCCTACCTGGCAATGCAAAAGATAAATACCTGCCTGCTCACCTTTTCTCTATGCTGAATGCATACACAAAGCCCAGTAGTCATGGCCAGCAGGTGATCTGTAAATTCCCTCATCTGTTTGGTTCTGCTCTAAGAGCAGCGTTATTGAGCTCTGTGATATTGCTGTCTCACAATTTCCTTTACCGCTTCTTAGCCTTTCAAAGAATAAGGAAATCAATAAAATTTCTCCTGTTTGTTTATTGCAATTGGGTATACAGTCACTTAAAACTTCCTTTCCTTGCTGGCTCAAACAGCAGAGGGGAGGTAGACCAGTAGGAAAGCATTTCTTTCTTCAGGAGTTTCACTATTTCTTTCTCTATTCCCTGTGGCTGAGTACAGGATGATTTAGCAACAGCACAGTGAGGGGGGTGTCGTGATGGGCTCTGACATTGCCTGCCTGGGATGAAGGCGAGGACCAGAGTCGTGGTGATCACTGGTCACATAGGAAGGTATGCAGACATCTCAGCAACTGTACAGTTTTGCCAGCAAATTTTTGACTTGCTCAAATTTGGGGACACAGCATTTCTATCAGTAAGTTTTGCATGCTGTCAGGTGAGGCAACCAAATAAATTCTCACTTTAGACTGTTGCTAAAGACTCTTCCAGCCTGTGGCTATCAGAACCTTTCAAATAAGACCAACCCCTAAAGCAAATGGTCACTGTTTATAAAACCAACCCTTTTTTTTTTTTCCTGGTGAATTATGCTTTATATAAGGTTGCATTTTTTTTAATAAAAATACATTACATCTGGACTTCCAAGGAAATGGAAATGGATTTTCTAGAGTCTAACTACGAATTTTTGTTTGTTTGTTTGTTTATTAAAAATCTGGAAAACAATTTCACTCCATCAGGAAATATATAAAGAGTAAGCTTTTTCTTGGGTACAGATATGGTACTTTCTGCAAAATAAGACCTTTTGGAACCTAAATAGTCATTTTCCTTTCATTTTATTTTCTTTGCAGAAGAATTTAGCAAAGATTTACTTGCTAGTATTGTCCTTATTTAAGCTAAGAACAACACTATTCTGAAATGCAGTTTTTTTGGGAAATTGTAGTTGCTCTTGCTTTGGTTGGAAAGCTGCATTTAAATAGATAGGAATAGTATGACACAGTCAAGAGAAGCTGATGGAAGTCACTAGAATGTTCTCAATGGCTCCTTCCTAGATATGACTGTAAACGCATCAGTGCATCAGGCCAAATGATGGGAAAGAGAGCTTCCTCTATCTGCAAAGGGAATAAATCCAAAGGGAGGTAGTTGACAAGCAAATACTGCTCAGTAATTTTAGTAAATTGGAATCAGAGTCAGAAACAGACACAATACATTCTTAAGATGAATCAGAGCAGTAATATGAAGATACAATGAAAATTTATCCATATAAAATATAAACTATCAAGATTGGAAAAACAAACTAGAATTCAACTGGTTCACAATCTAAAGAAGCAAATAATGTGCATCAGTCAATGGCAAATCAAGAATTCCCAAAAGGTGTATAACATAGAGCTTGTTGTCATAATTCTCACCATAATCTACACTGTGGACCATTTTTAACTCCACAGCAAAGATTTTGGAATAGCCAAGCCCGATTTAGTGAAGATCCATGGCAATGACCAAAGAAGAATAAATGGGTCCAATGGACAATAACCGTCTGGCTATGTGATGGAAAAGAAAAAGAAAAGCCACCTACCTCCCAGGATTTTAAGAGATTTGTGTGTAGATTTTAAGAACTGGGTTTTCTCTGCCATTTCTGAGAAAACAGGAAAATCAATTTTAAGTAAGTGTTTTGAATTATTTGTTGAGGGGAGGATTTTCCCAGATGCTTATTGACCTGATACATACATAAATTCAAACAAATATATGTTCATTAATACAGTTTTACTTGAGTCTCGATGCTACTGTGTGTCACCCTATGCTGGGCTGTAACAAAAGCTCAAGCATTTTGTTCTGACCCTGCCCTTCCTTTTCTGCTATCCTTCTATGTAACCCCCTGCCACTGTGTAGAGGCAGCAGCCTCAGTTTGTCCCACATGTCACACAGGTTTCTTTTCCTTTCCTTCTTTTCCTTAACTATGCTAAGTAGTTAGACTTTTAAAATGAATTAAATATTCAGTTACAAATATCTTCCTCCAGAAAGTAGGAGGAACTTCATGAGTAAGGGATAATTCTTACTACAATTTTTATGGGGGAAAGAGAAAACCTGGAAAACTGGCGTTAGCAAAAGTAGAGAAGGCACAAGTTTCCCTGGCATCCTGTATTCCACAGGTGTACGTCTTCTGTCCCGTGGAGAGCCATTGCCCTGTTGTACTGCATTTCAAAAGGCAAGTCTGGGAACGGGCTTTGTCAGTAGTTCCAGACAGGCTAGATGTGGAGTTTCAGAGGTTTACAAGAGTAATCTGGAAATGCTGGCTTCCTGACAACTCAAGAACTTGGTGCTAATGGGATGTTACCCATCTACTAGGAGTAGAAGCCCCTAAAACCACTGGGAGTTAATCTTGGACACTCCTCACTAGGAAAAGGCAGGGGTTCTCCCTCTCAGTTCATTGTCCAGTCAATTAAGTATGCTAACGGAATCATCTTTGGACAGCTGTTATCATACCGTACTGACCAAGATTAGAGAATGATTCAGTGACAAAGCTAGAAAACAAATCCACACAAGCCTCACTCTGAAGCTGATGACATTTCTCATTGGCTAGTCTTTTGTCCACTGATTACCCTAAATGCTGGACTCTACTCAGACCTCAAAGCTTTTTGCAAACTATTACCAATCTCAGCAAAATTCATACTTCTTGACACTTTGACATAAGTTTGGTGCTTAATCAGTTATGCACACTAAGGTGTGAAATCACCCCAAACATTCAGAAAGAAGTTTTATGCTGTTTTTCATATAATGCATTGTGTTACATTGCTTTTTAAAAGTTCTCTCTGGAAATTCCCAGAGATGTTCTCATGAAAACCAAAATATGGGACTTATTCTTTAAGCAATAGCCAATCTTATATTCATTCAATATGCTTCATCCATAAACCTTTTCCTCAGGGAAAACTCTATTTCTCAGATCTATAGGAAACCAGGTGCTAATAAATGAGGCATAGCTTGGTATATTCAGAATTTCTGGACTCTGGTAAGAGCTTTCTTTTCTAAGAGAACCAGAGAAATCTGGACAGTGATTGTGAAAGCATTAACCAACAAATTACATTTATATACAGTTTTGGAGACTGAGACCCATTCACTCCCTTCCATTTCTGACCTGATTCCCAATAGTAGACTAGTGACATGGGAGACTGATGAGGAACAGAGACAAAGATACACTAAGGAAGAAATCAGACCTACCAAGAAAAGGGTTCTTAGAGAGAATGGCAGACATCCATTAGAATTGTTATTGATGCTCAACAGATGGTTAGAAGTAACTGGGAGTTTAGTGACTAAAACTAATGAGCCAGTTCCAGGAGTATTTTCTTTTACTCCTGGGAATTGAACTCAGGACCTTGCACTTGCCAGGAATGCACTGCACCACTGAGCGCTATCTCCAGCCCAGCAGTCTCTTATTTAATCAGTATTGTGTTAAGTCTTCCAAAGATGCCCATACCCTAATCCGCAGAACCTGTGAACATTATCTTTCCTGAAAAAGGATCTTTATGCACATGATTAAGATTAAGGACACTGAGATGGGAAATGTAACTTGGATTATCCAGGTGGGGCCAGTCTAGTAGAAGAAGCCCTTCAAAGCAGAGAAACTTTCCCAGCTGCTGAGAGTCAGAGAAATGGCCGAGTAAGAAAAAACGCTACACACTGTTCCTGGCTTTCAAGAAGCGGGTGAGAGGACGTGGACCATGGAAGCAGGGAGCCTCTGGATGCAGAAAAGGCAAAGGGACACTCTCTCCCTAGGAGCTTCCACTAGGAACACAGACAAGTTCATACTTCGTGAGATTCCTGTGGGACTTCTGACGACAGCCGGTAAGATCTGTATCTTCTCCTTTACCATGGCAGCAATGGAGAATGAATACAAATACTGGTAGAGTGACAGCTGGGCTGGCACTGGGCTAAATACAGAAACTATAGCAGTGTAAAAGGAGACCCAGCTCCTGCCTTAGTGATGCTAACAGTCCAGTAATAACAGGTTTCCAAGTGAGGTGAAAACTGCAGTATATATAAGTACAAGTCAGGGAGCTGGCATCTTAAGGTATTTACCTTCTACGTTTTCTTTGCATAGTGAAAGTAAACAATTCCTGCATCGGTTTTTCCACGTACAAGATGTGCCCTTCACCACGATGTAATGCATTGTCAAAGCATTTTACTACAGAGGAAAAGTAGTATCCAAATTAGTTTTTTAAAATGGTAAATAATTCTACAACATGTTTTGAAAAAAAAGTTGTGGATAGAAACAAGTGGAATGAATAGCTAAGAATGAACTGGCAGATATAATAAAAACAAGTGACATGCAAAATGCAGAAGGTTGGTGATTTTTGTGTCTAGTTTAGTAATATTGGTTATTTATGAGTCCTTATGTATACATAGATATTCCTATATTATATTGATGGATTTTAGGTCATAAACTTCTGAAGAGATGAAGCATTTCTTTCGTTAATTTCAAAATTGTGTTTTATTTATTTGTTTGTTTTTGTTTTGTTTTGTTTTGTTGAGATAAGTTTCACTACACAGTTCAGGCTGGCCTTGACCTCACTTTGTAACCCAGACTGACCTCAAACTGCAGCAGTCCTCCTGCCTCGGCCTCCCAAGAGCTGGGATTACAGGCATGCACCACCATGCTCAGCTACTCAAAATTATATTTGTATTTATATTTTATTTTATCTTTGCTTAACAAAGGAATCTGATTGGCCTACTGGGGAAGACAACAGGTTGACATAGCTCATTATTTTTAACAGTTAGACTGGCTTTTTGGTGAAGCATTCTCAAATATACTGTGCCTTATTGTAGAAATGCATCCTAATTTATGTGAAAACAAATCAGGAAGGAGATAAACAATTTATAGAAGGGTGACGTACAGAATGGGCCCTCCATTCAACTTCAGTGAAACAAAGAACAATTTTCTTTCAAGTACAAATACAGGAGCTATGCTATAGTATGAAACTAATAGCTCTCACTCTGATAACTTTTATAGATACTATCTTCATGCGTGAAATCAGTTCAGCTCTCAGTTTCCACCACCCTATTATGCCTCTCTAGTGTCATGAGAATTTCTTAATTGCTACATTATTCACTTGGGGGATTGAATAATTCTGAATTGTTGGTAGTTTTCCTGTGCATTGCAATATTTAGCAGCATCTCTGGCTGCTGCCCATTCTGTGCCAGTAGCGCCTTCTCCCTCTCCACCCCCTTCTCCAGATATTACCAGTGTCCTGGGATAGGTGGAGGTACAAAACCTTATTGGTTGAGAATCACTGGCCTAAGTGATGACTAGTGATCAATGTAAACTAAAATAAAAGAAAAAGAATCTATCTTTGGAGAAACGATGTCATCTTGTAATTCATGGTTGTGATTCCTAATATTGACATGGTGAAGAAGATAGTCCCCATTAAGTAGGGCATGGGGGAATTTTCTTAAGTTATTTTTGTTACTTATTGACCAGCCTTGTGGTACAGATAGGCCTTTCATTGCAATAACTAAGCTCTTTCATCTTCACATCTAGAATTAAAATAAAACTTTAAAAATATTTGGGGTTTCTAGGAAAAAACTAACAATATTCTGTCAGCCGCTATCTCAAATCATTCTTCAGATCCCATTCTAGTTCAATTGAAGGATATCTAGGTATAACGATTTTTTTAAAGACAAAATCTCAATATACCCCTCAAAATTATTTAAATATTGTATACACTATTGAGAATAAAGTTTTTTAAAAATCATAGAAAAATAGGAACAGAGAAAGACATAGAAAGATAGCAAAGTGTAATCCACTGTCATAAAACAGCTGATGCATAAACACCTGCGATGTAAGATATGTGGGATCACATAAAACAACAATACTTCAAAATTCTGTCTTTTTTTAAAATAAGTTTACTTAAAAAATATTTTATTCCCAGGTGAGAAACCGTTTGAGGGGAGGGGTAAAAAAGGGATCCCTAAAAAAGGAATTGTAGAATTATATATCATTTTTATTCTCTCCATAACCAGGGTAACATTGGGGTGTATTTGCAACATACAATGACAATAGATTCAAACAGTGATGTGCACATGATATTTTAAATAAAATATGAATTTTAAATCTCTAGATTTTTAAAATGGCATAAAGATATGTTAAAGTGCATAGTCTTATGTAAAACTCAAAAGTAGTTCAATTTGGATTGAACTAAAGATGTGCCAGAGGGTCAATGTACATAAAAAGCAAAGGTGACATATTTCTGTAAACTACAATTAAACTGTATTGTACCTGTGAAATACTGTTGAGAAGACGTCATTGATTTTTTTTAAGCAAGTGATCTATTCAAGTGAATGAATGATGTGTATAATGCTCAAGGTAAACTGGTAAAGTATTGCCATTTTTCAGACCCCCCCCCAAGCCATAGGTGGCTTGTAATGGGGTTACTATCTAGAATTTAGTGTGTTTGGGAAAAATAATTTTTATATCAAATTTTATCAGAAGAAAGCATTATCTTAGATTTGTAACTTAGCAGATTTTATATATATATATATATATATATACATATATATTTAAATCATGTTTCTCTATATTTTGCCAACAAATACACAAAAAGGAAAATGCTATATTGAATTGAATCAAATTTAAGTTTGCCCATTTTTTATAGCTGGCCTTAAATGTATAATCTTAGACTTAAGGAAATAATGGCAAATCTAAAAAATACCAATTTTCCAAAGAGTAAATATTTTTGAATTCCTCATTTTTAAGTGACAACATAAACTCCTCTGGCTTAATCTATGGAAAGACCAGAGTACAATGCATACATAATACACACACACACACACACACACACACACACATGCATACATAGATATACATAAGGAAGCTACATGTTCTTTTTGCCCTTAGGAGATTAAAGTTTGATTTACCAGGCTAGCAGATAGGTTGGCAATTGAAATCAAACTGCTCTGTGCTTCTCAAACACTAGGCTTGAGGGTTGTTTCTTCTGATTGGTCATCCCTGGAGAGAAGTAAAGAGCAGAGGGAGAAAATATTGTGTCCAAACGCACCTGAGCTGGCTGCTGGATCAATGGTCAGTATCAGCGGGGCTCTGTTTAATGAAGCCTCCACTGGTGTCACCGCCTCGCTGACAACAGTGGGTAGCACTGGTACCAATGCAGAGGAAGCAGAATCTAAGCCAAAATAATTGCTTCATTTTGTGGTACAAAGATATAAATCTGATTTTTGTGTACATGAGAGCAGGCTTTAAATCCTTAACTGGAAGAGAGCTTTGCACAGAACACAGAGTGAAACATGATAGAGATTGTGCAGCAGCCCGGCTCACAGGACTCCGGGAGAATTGCTGAGAGGGCTTTATAGTCCAGCGATGGCGGGCTCTGTGGGCAAACACTCCCCCAAAAGCCTGCTGTCCTCCCAAGAGAGAAAATAGTTGTTTTCATTTGTGCTTTTACATGATAAAGTGTTTTGACAAATCAATTGGAGCAGGGAAAAACCCCACTGACATGATTTACATCTAATTTATCTCATTATTGCCTCATTATTATGGGGGAACCTCAGCAGGACACCCTTCCCAAGTGCTGGAACTGGTGTACACTTGAGAATCATAAGGAAACTAGAAATGACAGACCTACCTCGGAATATCCATGTCATGTTTAAATTTTCTTGAATTTCCTTGACCAGCTTTTGTGCCGGCAAAGAAAAAATATGAGACAGTTAACTCCTTTTCAAGACATTTTTCTACGTGTCACTAAGGTAAAAATTAGGGCACAATTTTTCTGATGCATTAAGACAATACAGCCCACAAGTAGGGAATTTGCATGCTTTCTATAGGTGTCATGCATGTTTTCAAATTCCTACATCATAGTATACCTTAAATCTGGGCCGTAAAAAAGCATTATGCTTGTTTTGAATCATGGGAATAAACTGGTCCCTCCATGGACACCTGGAGATTCACTAAAACAGATTTGACTAGCTTCAAAGCAGGTTTTTTGTAATAGTAGAAGAGTAGAAAAGCATACTTGTCTTAACAATGGAAAGGAGCGAGGATTTAAATGAAATGAATGATCAAATTTTAAGTCATTGTTTCAGGGTATAATAAACTCTTTAGAATCAATATCCTTTTAAATGAGACACTCTTTTATCATCATTTTGATATTTTCAAAAAATCTCCTTTTTCTTCCTAACATTTTTCATTCACTGATGTTGGTTTGTTTGTTTCCCTCCACCAGAAGTCATTTTGATCATGTAATGGATGGAAGGTCATTTTCAGAATTACTTAAGTTAAAAGAGTGATACATGTTATAAAAGAGATATATTATGTGTTGGAAGAGCATATTTCAATACTTAATAATAAGAAAGGCCAGGTACCATCAGCCTTAAAATACTTGACAAATCCAAACTATGTAAATGTTTTTCAGAATCCAGAATGCATGCAACCACTAAAATAGAAAAATATCTCCTGTTTACTCTTTTCATTCCAAAAAAAGCATTATGAAAATAACCTATAGCTTCAAGTATACACAGACATTCTTAAATATGATGAAAAGATTGTATTTCTTTCTGATGATTGAGATATTCAACCACACATTTCAGGTTGTTGAAGATACATTGAAAGCAGTAAAGAAAAGCAAATGTCAGATAATACACACTACCTAGGCTATGTTAATAGAATTGTTTCAAAATTCCACTCATTTATTTAAAAAGTATTTCAGTGCCTCTATGCTAGGCATTTAGGTTATCTCTATCTCACCTTTAGGCAAAATTGCAAAACCACTTTGATTCCATGTATTTCCTGGCTACTTTCCTGGCTTCCTACTCCGTCATGATTCCTTTGGATAGGTCATAGCTTTCCAAGTCCTTCCCCTGCAATCTTTCATGGAAAATGTCCATTTAACCAAATTTCTTACTGTATCAAAACTTCTCACACATTAGTAGCCAGTTCTTCAGGTTCTCTTTGGCTAGTGGATGATGGCAAGCAGAAGACTACTCAGTTGAGCCTGCTGGGCGGAACACTCTGGTGCTCTTCCTCACATGATCTTGGGTGACCTTTGATGCCAGCCAGTGCTTAGGTCACCAGTTTCACCCAGATGAAATCTACAGCCCCTGACCTCAGCTGCTGTATGTGAGAATCAAATCTGCCCAGGGCTACCCTCATAGTAGGGCAAGGGATGTCTGTGGATGTCAGCCTGGTATCTGGGCATCTGTGTTATGTGAGGGAGTAGACACCTTCTCTCGGACAACTCAGGACAGGGCAATGAGTAAATGCTTCCCACTCCTATTATCCGCATTTCGCTGCTGTGACCAAATACCTGAGAAAAACAACTTAAAGGAGGAAAGACTCATTTTGGCTCCACTAGCCCTCACTTCCTTTTTCATCACCTCACATTAATGCTATCAAATTATGATCTAACCAGTACATCGATCCACTGATGAAGTTACAGCAGCTTTTATGATACAGACACTTTCCAAAAGCTCATCAGTAACCAAGCCTTCAACACAATGAGCCTTCTGAGGTACATATATTCAAACTATATCACAGATAAACCCCAAGCATACGTTCTCTGGCCAGTCGGATTTGGTTGTAGATGCTCTTGGGCTGCCTTCTCTTCCTTCCCTATCACAGTTTCCCAAAATTGTCCACTGTCAGTCCATATGATCACTTCTGAAAAGGAGTCATCAGCATGTAACCACCTTACCTCAAACTGCTTTTGGAGTTTGAGGGATGGAGACACAGCCTGGGGTGATTCCTGACATGTTGCATGTGTGTGTTTGAATAACAGAGAAGGGGAGATTGTGAGATAATTCTAGAATGTAACACAGGCTTTAAAGAAATAGAGAATAACCAAGTCTGTGAGGTCAGTGGTGCCAGTTGGGAAGAGGTTGGTGACATGATCTTAAGTAGAATGATCTGGAAAGGCCTCTTAAAGAGTGAACCCTTGAAATAACACAAAAGCAACAGGGAAAAATTGGCTATGGGAAAGTCTGGGGGAAAGAAGTGTACCTTAAGTCAAAAGAGAGTGTAAGGTCAGGAGCTTAGAAAGGCGTACCCTGGAAATAGAAAAGAATATAAGGGTAGGTGAAGCACACTGATTTAGAGAAATGGTCAGATGCCAGACTGTTCTTCAGGCCTTTTTAGGCCATGATGCTTGAGATTTTTGAGTGTATTAGAAAATACACACACACACATGCACACACACACACACACACATATGACAATATTAAAGGATTTTAGGTGAAGAAAGTAAAATGGTGTGATGTAGATTATGGTTTATTTTGACTGCTACATAGAAGTTGACTGTTGAGTCTACCTGAGAAGTTTACCAATTTAAATTGTATGCATATATCTGGATAATTTGTTAGCAATTTCATTCCTGCTGTTTGACTCTTTAAATTTTGCTTTAATTTGTAGTTTCTTCTCCCTTCCTTCCTATCTGGTCAGTGACTAATCATCACTCATCTCCTTCCTTTGAGGTGGAGAGGGCAGAAGCATCTGCAGGTTCAGTAGACCTAGGGGAGCTGAGGTGAGGAGGCAGCGGGGCCAGTGGGGCAGGGACAGAGGGGGTAGGAGAAGGCAGCAAGGCAGGGCCTGAGGTCACCAGCTGAGTTTATGATATCACTGGTAGGATGCAAAGACCAGTTGTACCGTGACAAGAGCCGATAGTGAGCATAGCTGTGAGATAGAAGTTAAAATCCGAAAAAATTAAAAAGAAAATCAGTGGTGTTAGATCTGGAGACATTGGTATAACCTTACAATGAAAAATTTCATACTGAAATGAATGTACATATGTGTGTGTCCATGAATACAGATATATTTCCCAGCCCTGTGTACTGTAAAGGCCCAGAAGCAAAGGCTCACTTGTAGAAGTGAAAACACATAGCACTCAAGTCTCCATTTCTTTTTTCTTTGTTTAAGTATTGACTTTTAGACAAATTTCCTTCACATTTATTAATTGTACATTTTAATAAGGTTTAATACAATCTTTGCATACATGTATATGCCATGCGCTAATCAAATCCAATCACCATTCCCATATATCCACCAAATGCACACTTCCAAACTGCTGTAATCACCATTCTACTTTCAAATGAAACTTTCTAGCATTTCAGTACATGAGAGAATGTATACTTGTATTTGGTTTCTTTTTTGTTTTTTTGTTTTTGTTTTTGTTTGTTTGTTTGTTTGGTCTTTTTGAGACAGGGTCTCACTATGCTGGCCTTGAGCTCACTTTGTAGCCCAGGCTGGTCGTGAACTCCCAACGATCCTCCTGCCTCAGCCTGCTGAGTGCTGGGATTACAGGCATGTGCCACCACACCAGTTTACTTGTCTTTTGTGTCAGCTATTTCACTTAAAATAATCACCTCTAATTCATTGCATGGCAACTGATAGCATTTCATTATTTTTAAGGCTGAATAAGGCTTCATTGTGTATATATATCACATTTTATTTATCCAATCATCTACTGATAAGCACGTCTGCTCAGTCCATATGTTATCAGTTGTCACTGATGGAGTAATCAGCATGGGAAAGCACGTATTTCTTTGGTATACTAACTTTATTTCCTTTGGAAATGTACCTGGGAGTGGGATATCTGCTCACATGAAATAGTTATTTTTAACTTTATGAAGCTCTTTTACCATGTCCTTCATAGTGACTATACTAACTTACATTTCCACAACTGTATGAGTTGTCTCTGTTTCATAGCCTCTCCAACATTATTTTAATGATGCTCACTCTGTCGTGATGTATTTCACTTCAGTTTTGACTCACAACTCCATGATGGTTAATAATACATTACATAATTTTGTGTGCTTCTTGTCCATTCATATTCTTTTAAGAATTATCTATTCATGTTAATTGCCCATTTTTAAATTAGATATGGGATTTTTTTCTCTGTTGTTAAGCTCTTTGAGTTCTTTATATATTCTGGATATTAAGCTGTGTCAGATAAATAGTTGGTAAATATTTACTCCTGCTTTTTGGTTGATCTCTTCACTCTGTTAATCATTTCCTTTGCTCTGCAGTAGTTGTTTTGGTTTGATGGATTTATCCAGAAAAGCACTATCTGTACCAGCTGGATTTTATGTCAATACCATGCTTTTTCAGTCACTATATCTCTAGTATTTCTTGAAATCAGAGAGTGTGATGTGACCAGCTTTGTTCTTTCAGTTCAAGATTGCTTTGGCCGTTCTAGATGTTCTGGGCTTCCATATAAATTTTCAGAATTATTTTTTGTAGTTCTGTGATATTTGCAGTGTATGGCATTGATTCTGTAGATCACTTTGGATAGTATGGATATCTTAATAATACTTCTTTTAGCCAGGCGTGATGGCACATGCCTTTAATCCCAGCACTCGGGAGGCTGAGGTAGGAGGAGCGTTGTGAGTTCGAGGCCGGCTTCGGCTACAACGCGAGCGCAAGGCCGGCCTGAGCTACACAGAGTGACCCTGCCTCAAAAAACCAGGCCTGGGAGTTTGGCTCAGTGACTTAAGCGCCTGTCTGGCAGGCATGAGGTTGTGAGTTCAATCCCCGGTGCTGCAAAAAAAAAAAAAAAAGTACTTCTTTTAATCCATGAACACAATAGATTTTCCTTTTTCTCGTGTTCTCAGTTTCTCCCATTCATGTTTAGTGATTTTAATTGTAGTTGTCTTTCACTTAGTGGTGTTCTTAGGTTTTTTTCATGTCTATGTTTTGCTATTGTGAATGAAATCGCTTTCATGATTTCCTTCTCATCATGATATGATGATACATATTTCTTTCTCATGATATATTTGGTCCTAGATGAGCTTTCTATTGGTGACAGTGGAGTGTTGAAAGTCCCAAAAATTATTGTATTGAAGCTTATCTCTTTTGTTAGGTCTCAAAGTGCTTGTTTTATAAAATTGAATGTTCTGACAATAGGTACATATAAATTAATGATCATTATATTCTCTTGATAAATTGATCTCTTGAATTATATAGTGATCATCTTTGTCTCTTTTATACTTTTTAAGCCTTCTTTGTCAGATATTGATATGTCTATGGGATTCTATAAACCTCTTGTATCTGAATGTCCATGTTTATCCCAAAATTAGGGAAAATTTTTACTATTATCTCATCAAACAGATTTTCTAGTGCCTTTAACCTTTATGTCTTTGCCTTGGGATGTTCCAAAGATGCAGGTATGTGTTCATTTAATGATGACAGAACTCTAGAATTCTACTTTCAGTTTTTCTTTTCCCCTTTTTTCTGGATGAGATGTCTTGAAAGACCTGTCTTCAAGTTTAGGTATTCTTTTTTCAGCTTCATCCACTCTATTGTTGAGATTTTGAATTCAATTTTTATTTGACTTATTCAGATCTTAATTACCAAGATTTGTTTGTTCATTTCCAAAAATCTGTATTTCTTTCTGAATTTCTGATGCATGTCCTGCATTGCCTTCTTAGTTTCATAAAATTATTCATCTATATTTTCTAGGATCTCACTGAACTGTTTTATAATTCTATTAAATTCTTTATCAGAATATTTAAATAGTTACATGTCTTTGGAATTTTTTGCTAGTTATACTCTTGGAAGTCATTACCTTGTGTTTTTATATTTTGTGTTCCTACGTGAAGATTTGCATATCCAGTGGATTAGACATCTTCATAGCTATTTTCTTTTCATTAGTACATGTTAACAATGCATAATGAATACATTCATAATGTGGTAGCTGATGTATGTACATGACACATCTTAATTCCTTTAACATCTCCCCAACACCTCTTGATCCCCATGCCTTTTGCAGAAGACTTGTCTCCTGTCCTATTGTTTTATTTTGCTCTTTAATTTAAGTATACTTTGAGTTTACTATTTAAGAGAAACCATACGGTACTTAGGCTTGTGGATCTGACTTATTTCACCTATCATTAGTGATTCACACTGCATCCATTTTCCTACACATTTCCTTCCATGTTTGTGCTGTTATAAACATGAGTGTGCATGCATCGCTGTAAATATGTGTTTAATTCTTTTGGGAAGATACCCAATAAAGGAAAAGCTAGCTCAAATGGAATTTTTATTTTTAATTTTTTGAGAAATATTCATACTGATTTCCATACTTGTTGCATTAGTTTACATTCCCACCAAAAATGTAGAAAAGTTCCTTTTTTCTCCCTGAAACCTCACCAGCATTTGTTATTATTTGATTTCTTAAAGATAGTCATTCCATCGGGGCCCGGCCTGCTGGACCAGAGCAGCGCAGACTCGGACCAGGAAGCAAATGAACTGCCCTCCGGGGTCCTGACCTCGGGACCCTGGAGGAGAACGAGAAGGGGCCCTCGTGGGGCCTGAGCCTCTCAGGCACTGATCAAGACGCAAATAAACTGCCTTCCGGGGTCCTGACCTCAGGACCCTGGAGGAGAACGAGAAGGGCCCCTTCCGGGGCCCAGCCCGCCGGGCCGGAGGGGCACCGGTGCACAGGCTTGGAATCAGGGACAAATACACACACCCCTCCCCCGCCGTCAACAACCTGCTGTTTCGGAGGTCTGGCTAAATTGATAGCATCCAAGGAACATCAACCAACTTTTTGCTAGTATTGTTTCGTAGATCTTACAGGCTTCTGGGCAGCAACCCGATCATCTCTATGGAAGGTGACAGCAGCCAATGTAGCAAGTACGGGGGATTCTCTTCTGTCTTGTCTTTGAGGCCCAATATGGTTCTCTCTCTTTTGAAAAAAAAAAAAAAAAAAAAAGATAATCATTCCTTCTGGTGTAACCTGGAATCTCATTGTTGTTTTAATTTGTATTTCTCTAATGGCCTGCAAGGTGGGACATTTTTTCACATATTTATTGGCCATTTGTACTTCTTCTGAGAAGAATTTATGCATTTCAGTCACCCATTTTTTGATTTGGTCTTTCATTTTGGGTAGTCTAATTGTTTTTAGTTCTTTATATATTCTGTATATTAGTCCTTTGTTCAAGGAGTAGTGGCAAAATTTTTCCCTTCCTGTAGATTTTCTTTTTGCTCTATTGGTTGTTTCCTTTGCTATGCACAGACATTTTTAATTTGATAAAGATTTCATATGTTGATTCTTGATGTTATTTTTTGTTGCAAATGAGGTTCTAGCCAGAAAATCCTTGCCTACTCTTTTTAACTTCAAGAGTTTTACCTACTTTATTTTCCAGGACTTCTGTTTTTATAGCAATATTTTTATATTTACATCTTTGAACCATTTTGATTTCAGTTAGTATATGGTGAGAGATGAGTCTAGCTTCACTTTTCTGAATGTAGATAAGCAGTTTTTCCAGCACCCTTTACTAAAGAGGCTATCTTTCCTCCAGCATATGCTTTTGGCCCTTTGTCAAAGATCAGGTGGTTAAATGTGTCTGGGGTTTTCTCTGAATGCCCTATTCTGTTCCAATGATTCAGTTTTTGTGCCAGTACTACGCTGTTTTTATCACTGTAATTCTGTAATGTAATTGAATCCAGGATTATGACACTTCTTATTGTCCAGTTACTGAGTCTCTTCTGGTTCCATATGAATTTTAGAATCATTTTCTCTAGATCTGCAAGGAATGCTATTTGGTACTTTAATTGGGGTTACATTAAATCTATATATTAGTTTTGAAATTATGACAATGTTCTTCCTATTAAGGAGATTCTTGTAATATTCTCTTCTATCTTCTTTTTCAGAATACTATAGTTTTCTTTGTAGAGGTCCTTCACTTCCTTGGTTAGGTTAATTTCTAATTAATTTCTTGATGTTATTTTGAGTGTTTTCCTAATTTCTTTTTAAGAGTTCATTATTGGTGTACAGGATGCTATTGATTTTTGTTTGTTGATTTGGTATCCAGTTACATTATTGAATTTGATTATTCTATAAATCTTTTGATGGAATTTTTTTGGGTCTTCTATGTAAAGGATAATTTCATTTGCAAATAATAATTTGACTTTTTTTTTGTATACTCATCCCTTTTATTTCTCTCTTGCCTGATTGCTTTGACTAATATTTCAAGTTCTGTAATATTGGACATCATAGTCTTATTCCAGATATTTCTAGGAAATTTTTTAGCTTTTTGCCATTTAATATGATGTTGGTCATTGATTTGTCATGAATGCCTTTTATCAAATTAGGTTAAAGTCTTTCTACACCTATTTTCCTTAAGATTTTTATCATGAAAAGGTGCTAGATTTTATGAAATTTTTTTTCTGTGTTTATTGAAGTGATATGATTTTTTCCTTGCTTCTGTTTATGTGATACATTACATTTATTGATTTGCATATATTAAACTATCCTTGCATCCCTGGAATGAAACCTACCTAATCATGGTGTGTGATCTTTTTGATTTGTTGCATTTTGTTTGCCAGTATCTTGTTAAGGATTTTTCTGGACATGTTCACTAAAGAGATTTGCCTTTAGTTTTGTGTCTCAATGGGGTCTTTTGTGGTATAGGAATCAGAGTAATGCTAACTTCTAGGAATGAGTTTGTAAGTACTCCTTCCCTTTCAATTTCATTGAAGAGTTTGAGAAGTACTGGGGTTACATTTTCCCTGAAACTCTTGTAGAATTCCATGGTGAATCCATCAGGTCATGGACTTTTCATAGTTTATAGGCTTTATGTTACTGCCTTAATTTTATTACCTATTATTAGGCTATTTAGGATTTTTTGTGTGACTCTCTGGTTCAGCTGTGGTAATTCATATGTAGCTAGAAATCTGTCCAGATCTTTAAGATTCTCTAATCTTTAGGTGTACAAATTTTTAGTTGCTACTACTGATCTTCTGGATTTTGGCAGTGTTCATTGTGAATTCCTACTTTTCATTTTAGTTTCGTAGATATGGGTCTTTTCTTTCCTTCTTCTGGCATGTTTGGCTAAAAATTTGTCTATTGTATTTGTTCTTTCAATAAAAAAAGCTATTAAATTCTTTGATTCTTTATATTTTTTGTTTCAATATCATTAATTTTTTCTCTGATCTTTATGATTTCCTTCCTTATACTAGGTTTGGATCTGGACTGTTCTTTTTCTTTGAGCTTCTTGAGGTGCATCACCAGTTTATTTGTTTGAGTCCATTCTGTGTTTCTAGTTGAGCATTCACAGCTATAAATTTCACTCCTAGAACTGCTTTCTTTGTGTCCCATAGGTTCTGGTATGTTGTACTGGTTCTGTTGGTTTATTCTAGCAAATGTTTAATTTCTTTCTTGATTTCTTCTGTGACCCACTAAATTTTAGATGTTATTTAATAGCCCAGTATTTGTAAGATTTCTGTGGTTTCTTTTGTGATTAATTTCTAGTATCATTGTGTCATGATCTGATAGCATACATGGATGATTTTGATTCTTTTATGTGTAGGCAGTCTTTATGGACTAGTGTGTGATCTGTTTTGGAGAAAGTTCTGAGTGCTGTTGAAAAGATAGTGTCTATTTTATTAGGGAGGAATATTCTACAGATACCTATTAAGTCCATTTGTTCAAAAGTGTGGTTTAGCTCTACTATTTCTTTAATTTTTATTTTCTTGATGTATTTGCGAAAGTGAGGTGTTGAGGTCCCTCACTATGACTGTGTTCATGTTTATTTGATCTTTTATGTCCAGTAGTGTTTGTTTATGAAGTTGGGTGCACTGATATCTGGTGCCTATATATATGTACAATTGTTATCTCTTTCTGCTATTTCCTTAAATAGTATATAGTGACCTTCTTTGCCTCTTCTGATCAGTGTTAGCTTGAAGTTTACTTTGTGTGAGACTAAAACTTCTATCCCTGCTTACTTTTACTGTCCTGGAGCACGGAATATTTTCCATCCTTTGATTTTTAGTCTACAAATTTCTTATTGGGTTAGATGACTTTTTTATTGCAACAGATCTTTGGGTTTTGGTGTTTTTTGACCCAGTCTATTAATCTGTATCTTTAAATTATGGAATTGAGACCATTTACATTAAGAGTATAACTGAAATATACTTGTTCCTATTATTGCATTTTTTCTGTTGTCAACTCCTTTATTTATTGTGTGTGTGTGTGTGTGTGTGTGTGTGTGTGTGTGTGTAACTGCTTGCCTCGCTGGATATGTATTTTCCATCTGACTTTTTCACTTTGTTGGCTTGGTTGTCTCTGTCTGGAATATTTTAAGCAATTTTATATATTTATTTATTTTTGGAGTGCTGGCTTAGTGTCCATGTGGAGTGTGACCTCAGTTTATGAACTTAATTTGTTTTGCCACTACAGGGAAGAGGGCTGTGTTTGTTTTTGTGTAGGGAAGATGGCCACAGTCATGTTTATGACCTGATGCAGTGTTCATGAACAGAAACAAAATTTTGCCAGTTTTGTTTGCAAATCAAATCAGTTGCAAACAGAAGCATTTGTGAACCGAGGTATTACTGTATTTCTTACGATGTTCTACAGCATAAAAAGTCCTTATTTCTCCATCAGTTTCAAAAGATAGCTTTGCAGGATGTATTAGTGTAGGTTAGAAGTTGTGTTGAAACTCTTCACCTCAAACTTTCCTGACTTTTAAAGCTGTGTGGAAAGGTCTGCTGTAATCTTAATTGGTTTATCTTTATAAGTGATTTTTTTGCTTTTCTCTGACAGCCTTTGATTCTGTCTCATTGTTGGACATCTGGGATTTTGACTATGTGTCGTAGGGAGCTGCTCTTTTCATCACTTTTTGATTGAAAAAAGGCATTTTGTGTTCTGCAAGCCTGGATTACCTACCTGTTGAGTTCTTTCCTCATAATTGGGAAGTCTTCTGCTATGATTTCTGTAAACAGATGTTTTTAATTCCATGTGTGCTGTCTTCTAATGTCTCTCTAACTCCAGTTAGCCTCACAGTAGTCAGCTTAGTTTCATCTAATTGCTGGATGAATTTTTCTTGTTCTTCTCAATTCTAAGGCTTCTCTGAGTAATTCATCTATATCTATTTAGTCCTCAATTTCTGAGACATTTTCTGGTGACTTCTGCTGTTTACGAATCATATACCATTCTTTATCTCCAAGATTTGCTTGGCACATTTTTGTGAATGTATATCTTTGGTAAATTTTTCATTTATATTTTGAACCATTTTAGTTAGCTCTTCTGATTTTTAATTTATTTCTCCTATAACCACATTGGTCATTTTGTATGTGGCTCCACTATCTATTGGGTTACGTTCTCTTTGAGTTCACTGAGTTTTGGCAATTTTTTTTGTTTTTGTTTTTGTTTTCCTCTGTAACCATTTTGTACAGTATAGATGTCAGGGGTTTGCTTCCTATTCATTAGTGCCACATCAGTCTGTTTTGGGAAATTTGGGAGTGTTTGGGGAGTGGTTTGTTGCCTCATTTTTTTCATGTTTCTATTCTTTTTTGAGGGTATGCTGAAAATTGAGATCAAATAGAGTAAAGAAAATTTGTTGTTGATATGAGGATCTCCTTATTTAGTTTCTATTTTCCAGTAACGTGCTCTTGGCTTTGTCTATGGGTATTGTTTGTTTGTTTGTTTTTAGAGTAGAAAATTTTACTGGAGAAAAAGAATGAGGTGGTGGTGCATGCCTGTAATCCCAGCACTCAGGAGGCTGAGGAAGGAAGATTGCTGCAAGTTCCAGGCCAGCCTGGGCTACAAAGTGAGTTCAAGACCAGCCTAAACTGCATAGCAAAACCTTGTCTCAAAAAGACCAAAAAAGAAAAGAAAAGAAAGAAAGAAAGAAAGAAAGAAAGAAAGAAAGAAAGAAAGAAAGAAAAAAAGACAAGGAATGGGGACCAGGAAAAGCTCCTGAGAGACAGGAGGGGTCCCGAATGGCCCGTCTATAGGTATTGTTTACTACTTCAGCCTATTCAGTTTAATCAGGTTGGACCCTATCAGTGTGTTGTAAGGACAGAATTTTTTTTGGTGATAAGTGCACCAGCTGATCTAAGCATACATCGGTCATAAATTTTTATACTTGCTTTGATAATTTCACCCTTTGGTCAATACCCATCACAGACTATATTATAGGGCAATACATGGTTTGTCAGGGGTGCAAGGCATAGGAGAGAGAGGAAGTGGAAGAGAAAAGGGGCATGTCCATGGGAAAAGATGGAGGCGAGAGAAATGTCAATAGGTTAAAAAAGGAAGTCAGACTGATGGAATTATTTTTATAGCTAGTTTAAAGGGCTAGTTTTGAAGTGGCTTGAGAATTTATGTGGGCGGGATAGTACGCAGATGGGTGGAAGTGTATTTAGAGATTAAAGGAGGTTGTGAGATTGTCAGTACCTGTTAATATATTTGTAATTTTTTTCTTTTGAACCAGGGTCTCACTATGTAGTCCAGGCTGGACTTGAACATACCATGAAGCCCAGGATGCCCTCAAACTTGTGGCAATCCTCCTGCCTCATCCTCCCAAGTGCTGGGACTACAGGTGCGTGCCACCATGCCCTGCAGTAGTTAGTCTTGTTTGGACCTTCTAAACTCTGTTTGGACCTCTGAACTCAGTTTTGTTAAAGATTACCCTGATATGCCCTTAAATGTCACTGTTTTATTTATACCACTTATAATTCTTATGACTTAATGTACTTATACAGGCCCCTGTTATATTTATGCTATTAGGTAGGTGGAAAGGAGAAAAGGAAGACAAGGAGGTTAGATAATGAGAAAGAACAGAGAATAAGGAAGGAAGAGAGTCAAGAGATAGGAAAAAAGAAACACTGCAAGGGAGCAACTTAATATATAATACCCCCCTGTATCAACAAGCAAAAACCAAAAGCAAGACATGACATGTAAAAAAGACAAAAGTAAGCCAAGATGACCCAAGTCCAACAAAGTAGCTATTATATACTTGGTACAACTCTCAAAACAACCACAGAAGCAAGAATAAGACCCCTCACTCATCCAGAGCATTAGCCCAGAGCTTTCCCACAGTTTCTGCTGCACTGGTGTCACTGTGATTCTGAGCAATTGAAGAGTTCACCCCTGTGGTTCAGATGGCTGTCTGCACCCAGCCTTGAGGCCTGTTTCTCCCTCCAAACACATGTGCTGGTTACAAGCTTTGCTCTGTACATGACCTCCCACAGATGTCCGTAGATCCAACTGCCCTAATCAGTTTGGGGTGGGAAGTATTATGGATGTCACCATGTCTTCCTGCCACAGCTTTTCCTTGCCTTCTGTATGGCCCAAAAGCCACCAGCCCTGGTGCTGTTTGCAACATCTCTCTGTCCACAGATGTCTAAATGTGTGTCTCAGCCTCAAGAACAGAACCTAGTGCCACTCTCAGGCTGGACTCAGAGCCCCTCTTTGCCAGCATGGGGCAGTAACTGACATCACACTGTGTCAGGAATGTCCACTTTTTGGAGGTGATAGTAGGACAGTGCCTACTCTACAGTGGCTCTGCTGAGTTGCTCTCTTGCTCTCCTCTGCAGATTTGCCACTGAGCCAATTTTCTCTCTATAGTTCCCGGCTAGGAGTTGCTGCCCCCCACCATGGGAACTGCACTGAATTTCGGCATAGAGCCGCTGTTGTCTGTGAAGAAATGGGTGACTTACTTGCTTTTTCTTGTGTTGAATATGCAATCTCTCTCTCCAGAGCCCCACCACCTGCTGGCCCTGGTGTGCTATTTTTTATAAGATATGAGTGCATCCCATTAGTTCCCAGCACTAATGTGCCTTTTTTTTTTAATTTTTAAGTAGGCTGGTACATGAGTGCAGTTCTGCCACATTCTGTTTTTAACTACTCTGAGTTATTATTTGGGAAATGTCTCACTTGACTGTGCTGCTGGGTAGGATAGATAATTGAGGTAATTGAGGACCTATATACTCCACAAGGGTGTCACCAAAGGGCCCCACCCTCCCGCTGCCTAGACTCTCCCAAGATGGTGTGAACTCCAGGACTGGAGTAGAGGAATGGGTACTGTGATTCAGGAGTGGTCCGGTTTCCCCTCACAGACCCTCAAAGTGCCAAAGTTTAGTCCAGTGGATTTTTTTTTAAGACAGGGTCTCGCTGTACTATGCAGTTCAGGCTGGCCTTGGGGTTCACTTTGTAGCCCAGGCTGGTCTCGAACTTGCAAGGATCCTCCTGCCTCAGTCTCCCAAGTGCTGGGATTACATGAGAGCACCACCATGCCGGGTTGGATTTTCTTCTCTTCGGTCCTCCCATATCAGACTTTATCTTTAACCCCTGCCTCAAGGTAAATTCTTTTCTCCAGTACCAATTCAAGACACACCCTGGCTGTTGCCCCTAGGAGGCACCTTCTCTTTCCTACTACTTTTATAGGATGGCCTTTTCAGTAAGTGGTTTTCTTATAAGGATGTGTCTTGGGAGTATCAATTTATTATGCAGTAATAGTTTTGACTTTGTCTGGACATCATAGTATAGTCTCTCTGTTGATTCTTAGTCTTTGAGTAGTGAGTATGGACACAGTGCATCCTGTGTCAGAATCAGATTTACCTTTTGTCTATGTGGACCATGAAAGATTGGGGACACTGGTGATTCTAATAATACAGGGGAATGAAACTCCCAACCTACTATATGTCCGGAATGAGTTTGTGTTCTGTAAAATTGAGGAATGAATTTTAGGAATGTTGGAGGTTAAGAGCAGAAATATTTATTGAGAGAAAGAAAGCTTCTGTCTGAGAGAGACAGAAGGGGTCCCGAGTGGGTTGTCAAAGATTCTGTCTTTTCTAGTGACTTTTACAGATTAAAACCATGATGAGGAAAACTGAGAACTCACAAGGCAGATGGACATGAGGTGGGACAGAACTGTGGTCAACCAATAAGATTAATTGTTTAGGTAAAATTGACCAAATCAGGGACAAATGGGGAAGCGAGTGTAGCAAGCAAGCATTCTTATGGATCAGTGACTCTTTCTGTAGGGGATTGGGATGGTAATTCCTGACTTCTCAAGGTGATCCATGTCTAATCCCAAATGTTTATATTTAGGGTGTGGTTGCATTTGTTTTGCCTTCTGTTTTGAAATCTGGCCCACAGCAGGAGGTGTGTATCCCTTCCAAGGTCACAAGACACCTGGTCCTCTGTGCCTGCTTCTTTGAGGGCCCAGCCCTGTCTGACTGCCTATAATATTTCTATCTAACTCAACTGCCTGTGACACTAACAGGTGTAGTGCACAAACACCGGCTACAGGGTGTTCACTGTGTGACTACTTCTGGAATGAGAGTTTTTGCTACATTGGGTGATAGGCACGTCCTCAGCCACTGTTGGTTCAGATTCTGTGGGTAGTAGTCATGTCTAGCACTATGTAAGAATGTGTGATAAGAGGCTTGAAGCCTTTGCTCTCTAGAGTCAGTAGTGTGTGCCCAGACAGTGCATGGGGAGAGGCAGTGGTAGCAATCACATCACATACGGTAGTCACACTACGTCCTCACAATAGATCATGATCAGAAAAGGTGCAAGGTTTGGACAGTGACAGGAGCTTCAAATACATGGCAGTAGAAAATGTGGCATTCTTCTCCATTACTACCATGGTAGTGCCTATCCAGGAGCACACAGCCAAAGTCAAGCACAGTTTACCCTGATGCCACTTCACTGTGCAGTCCCTGGAGTAGGGTGACAGATGAGGCTTCTCTTCCTGGGGTACCTTCAGCTGTAGTGCCTGCCCAAATATCAGCAGAGTTACACTTGCCCCACTCGCTGTCTATTTCCAGAGGCAAAACAATAGCCAGAGCCACAACACTCTTCAGGGTTGTCTCATCAAGCCCCTCCATGGGCAGGGCAGGGACGGGGTCTGTGGCGGCAGACCTGTGAGTTTAGTGCAGGAGAGGAATGAGAGGAACCCCGGGGGTGCCAGCCCATGCTGGCACTGACATGGGTACACACATGTTGGGCAAGGCCATTAATATCAGAGAACAAGCACTTCAATTTTCTGGTTTTTAGGGCAACTCTCTGTTTGCCTTCATGTCACAACCCCAATCCATTACAGTTCATGGTTCCCAGAAAGCTGAGGTCACAGTCACTGTTTTGGGTCCATCTGAGATTGTGAGGTGGCCGTCCCTTAGACCAGTGTAGTAAAATGTCTATGGAGTTCCAGGGGTGAGAATATGCAAAATTTTCTTACTCTGGGCTGTCTACTCTGACATCATCTCACTTTTCAAGTTGGCTTCTGGATGCATTGCCTTGAATGTTTGCTGGGAGATGATGTGAAATCCATTTCCTAAGCAAAATGTACAATTAGGGTGGAGTGTCAAGTTGATTGACTTTGGGATATTCCAAGGAGGATTAGTGGAGCACACTTGTAAAATTTTCTAGGTGGGCAGTGGAAGCGTGGCCCTGGGATCTAGGTCTGGTTTCACATTCCTTTGTCGTTGGCACTGTTTTCCTGCTCTGCGTCCTGGCAACCATGAATTAAGTTCACTTTTGCTCTACCACGCCTTTCCTTCTTGAAGTTTCTGCCTCGAAGCCAGGTAAATATGAGCCAAATTAAGCTTCTTCTCCTTTAAATTGTGGTTGTCAAAGTATCATGTCCAATAATGAAAAAACAGCAATGCTGGCTTCAGCAGCAGGTGCACTAAAATTGAAATGGAACAGAGAAGATTAGCATGGCTCTTACACGAAGATGATGCAAAAAGATGACCAATATACGAGGTACTGTGCAGATTTCAGTTTATCTAAATGCAAGCCTGAGAGGACTGGGAAGCATCCCAGTAGCTAGGATTGCCGCTATCCACACTGAATGTATTTTGTGGCACTCTTTTTCATCTTCACCTTTGTATGTGGGATATTCGTCCTTCCCAAGCCATGGAGCCAGTATGGCAGATGCCACATATCTTGTTTCTATGCTGTTGCCTCAGGTGTCTGAATCTTACAAAGTTTCCAATCCATATCTTTCGAATTTTTAACATCCTCCCATTGCCACCACAAAATGGAGCTTTTTATACTTTTTAAATTTTGTTCTTTTTTTTTTGGTGTAGGAGAAACAGAATACTGGGCATCTTTATTTTTAACCCCATCCCAATCTCTATTTCTAAATACCATGGTCAAATAAAACAAACCCAAATTACTAAAAAAATTTAAAATAATTTTAAAAAGTACTGATCCAAGACTGGGAATATGGACCTGTGATAACTTTTTCTGACAGAAAGTAAGAAAATGCTCAATAAATTGTGAGGATTTGCTAAAGAGTTACAGGATACAGACTGTAGGGACCCCCATTTATTTATTATGGAAGAAATTTATGTATAAAGTATTATAGCAACAAATTAAAGCCCATTAAATAAAATAGGAATCAGCGGTTCTACTGATATAAATAAAAAATTAATAAAGCATAGATTGAAAGAAAGGGGAAAGTAATTCCTTAGAGAATGACAACTAAAAATATACAGGGAATGATGGAATTGGAAAGTCACCATTTGCTGACTTTCATAACAATAATTAAAACAGAAAAGAATGATCAACAGAGACTAAGACTCATTTACAGAAAAATAAAATGTTCACATAATTGCAAAGTATCTGTTCACTATATACCACTAATTACAAAGAAAAAAACAGTAACTAAAGTTAAGGTCAGCAGCTTCCTGAGTGATTAAAGTTTGCATCACCAGTAATAGACAAACTGACAGTCTCCCTACATGATGTGTTGCACTGAGATAAACTCGGCATCACTTCTGTGATATTCCCGCCAGAATCTAATCATGAGGAAATGCCAGACAAACCCAAACTGAAGGGCAATCCACAAAATAACTGGTTTGTACTTTTCAAAACTGTCAAGGTCATGAGAGATAATGAAGAGACTGAGGAACTATCCCAGATAGAAGGTGACTAAGAGATCTGACAACTAAATACAACATTTGATCGTTAGTTTTGTTCTGGATGAGAAATAAAATGCATTTTAATGAAGCACAATTAGTGAAGTTTAAATATGGTTTCTAGGGGAGATGATAATATTGAAACAATGTTAATCCACTATTCATGATTTTGTAGGAAAGAGTCTCTTTTAGGAAAGAAATATTAGAATATTGGGTATAAATGGCACCAGGTTCACAATTTACTCTCAACTGGATCAGAAATAAATATCTATGTGGATACATATATACATATATATATAATAAAACAATATGAAATATTAACATTTTGGACAGCTAATTGAACAATTTGTAGTTATTAAAGCTAGTCTTGCATTTTTTTCTTGTTCAGTAAATACCTTTACGGAAAAATAGACTGATAAAGATCTTTATAAAGTGCTGCTTTTGTTTCTGTAGAATGTATTTCCCAAATTGAGCTGCTGTATCAGAGTAAATGCTGATTTTTAAAAGTTGTGTCTGATTACCTCTTTGCACTTTTAAATGATACATAAATACATAAAATTGTGTGTGTGTATTGGGTATTATATAATATTTCAATACGCTGTGCAATGTTTGAATCAGCTCAAGCAGGTCTGTCTCCTCAAATATTATTTCCTCATGGTGAAAGTTGTCAAAATCTTTTCTAGGTTTTTGAAAAGTGTAGTACATTGCAGTTGCCTACTATCATTTTAAAAATGACTGCAATTCACACAGCCAACAAACAACAGAGCACACGGCTGCGTCTTCTCCAACACTGATGCCATCGCTCATCGTCAAGGTTATTGACAGATTTCTTCACTGCTGACAAATGACTGAATTTCTGCTACTATGAATTATCCACTTATATACTTTGTTCTTTCTCTTTGCTTACATTTTTACTCATCTCTTTTGGGGATATTCACTTATATGTGGCTTCTAGTTTCTAACTTGTATTTTGACTTCTGTTAATGGTTTACACTGGCAGTCTACATATGGTATACATTGCCACTTATGTGTCAGATGTGGTTATTTTTCTTTGCAATTGCCTAATAATTTTTACATGGTATCATTTTACAATTAACACATACTGGTATCAATTGTATCTATTAGTACATAGATCCAGTCAAACATAGAGTGTACACTGATCACATCCAAACAAAATCATCAGTCCCTATCTCTTCCTCACACATATATTTCCCAATCCCCAATAAACGCTCATCCACTTTCAGATCCATGTATTACAGGTGTTGTAGTCAGAGGTTGCAAGAAAAATGATTACTTGTAGGACAAGACACATAATCTATACTATTATTTATAACAGTCACCAAAGCAGTCAAATACAAAGAAAGAGCAAGAAATCTGTCCACACACTAAAGACCCAGAGAATCCATCTGAGGTCTTGGATCCTATGGCAATGTCTTGTATGAGTTCAGCTGAAGACCCAGAGTCCGTGACAATGCCTCCCATGAGTTCAACCGGAGGCCTGGAGCCACAACAATGACTGATTCAAGTCTGTTTCATGGATCTGTGCTGGGAAGGCCCAAAGGTCAGCAGTGGATGCTAGAAAGTCTGTGCCAGCAGGATGAAGGATCTGTGCCAGAAGGCTGAGGGTTCTGTACTGGAGCCAGGAGGCCATGCTTGAGGTAAGGACCAGAGCTCAACCTCGAAAGTACCACAGTCATCCTCAGTGACAACGAGGTCCCAAGCTCCTCCAATGATGAGAACAGTCGAGTTCCTATCAGGAAGCCAGCATGACAAACTTCTCCAGGAGACTGAGCAGCATGCCATCTTCCCCTCCAGAGCCAGGAAGCGATGCTCAAAGTAAGGAACACAGCTCCTCCAGCCATTCTCAGACACAAGGTCCCGAGCTCCTTTGACAATGAGAACAGCCAGGTTCATATTAGGAAAGAAGCTCAGGATGCTCCTCCAGGAGAACCCACAGCAACAGGAAAACCAACAGCACCAAACAACAACATCACTCTTTTCCTCCAGGTCTCCTTTTATGCTGGCAACAGTCCTCAGGTGGGCCTCCCACTCAGCACCATTGCTGATTCAGTTTAGCTGGTGTTAAGTTGACCACCAGTTTTTAATCCACCACAATAGGCGTCACATAAAACAGAACACGGATCCCATGTTGGACTTTATTTTGTTGGGAGAATTTTTTTTTTTACTAAATCTCATTAATTATAATTGCTCTATTTAGGCATTTTTGTCCTCTTGGTTCAACTTTGGAAAGTGGTGTATGTTCAGAAATTTCTGCATTAAATCTCAGGTTTGCAATTTATTAGTGTATAGTTTTTCATAATAATTTCTACTGATCTTTTGTTTTTCTGTAATATCAGGTATAATGGTCTCCTTTCATTCTAATTTTATTTTCAATTGATTTATATACTAACTTACATATTAGTGGGACTGAGGGAGATCTAAGTGTTTGTATCATGCAGTAATCCTATCAGACATTTCTCCCAGTCTCCTCCATGCCCACATGCTTCCCAAACCCAACTTATCACTATTTTAATATCATGTCAAATTTTCATTTTTACCAAGTGAGAGAGAATGTACATTATTTTTTCTCTGTCTGGCTAAATTTACTTAAAGTGTCTTCCACTTGTACCCATTTTTCTGTAAATGGCAGTATCAGTCAGTGCTTACTAAAGAAACAGATTTCATGCAAGATACACAAATACGCGAGAATGTGCAAGATTAGCTTCCAATGACTGCCTGCAGAGTCAGGTGTGGAAAAGTGCAAAACTGCTGACTGTGTGCTAGAGAGCCAAAGGATCCAGTTGAAAGACTGGAGCCCACTGTAGGGTCCTTTGTGAGTCCGTATCAGGAGGTTGAAGTGTCTGCACTGGAAGCCAGGAGATGAACTGTGATGTGAGATGAAGACTGGGGCTCCTCTGAAGAAACAGAAGCAAGCCTGCCTTGTTGGCCTTTTATTCCATTCGGGTCGCAAGCCTATTGGTTGCTATCAGTCACACATGGGGTGGGTCTTCTGTCTCCAATAAATCCCTTCAGCAATACCCAAAACTGTGCTGATCCAGTTTAGTTGAGCATTTCTTACTCAATTTGACATACTCAGTTAATGATCACTGGTGGGATTTCATTCTTCCTTAGGGCTGAAGAAATATTCCATAGTATGAGCATGTATCCTACATTTTGCCTACCCATTCATAGAGTCAAAGGCACTTGACTGATTCCATATCATATCTCTCATAAACACTGCTGCCATAGACACGGGCATGCAGGTATCTCTTCGGTATGTTGAATTCATCTCCTTTGGAGAAATACTCAGGGGTTGCATTCCTGCTTTATCTTATGGATTCATTTTCAGTTTCTTTTAACTTCTTCCATACCATTATTCATAGTGGTTGTACTAATTTACATTTCCAAAAATTGTATATGAGTTTCTTTTCATCTACATTCTCTCTAGCATGTTTTCTTTTTAAATTTTCATAGTCTTTTTTACTGTGGTAACATGTAATCTCATTGTGGTTTTGATTCACATGTCTCTGGTGGCTAATTATACTGATCATTTTTCAAACATTTGTTAGCAACAAATGTTTCTTTTTCTGAGAAATATCAATTGAGATCATTTGCCCAATTTACATCTGGATTACTTTATGTATTCAGGGTATAAACCCCCTTTCAGATGAGTACTTGGTAAGTATTTTCTACCATTTAGTAAGTCATCTCTTCACTTTGGTGATTATTTCCTTTACTGTGAGGAAGCGTTTTAATCTTGATAATATCTTTTTTTCTTGTGTCTTCAGAACTACCCAGGAAATCATTGTTTATACCAGCATCTTGATGTGTTTTCACTTATGTTTTCTTTGAGAAGGCTCAAAATACTGGGTTTCACACTGAGGTTTTTGATCAGGTTTGAATTGACTTCTGTACAGAGGGAGAAAGGGATTCAGATTCAATATTCTGCATATGAAGATCCAGTTTTCCAAGCATCCTTTATTGGTGAAGCTATCCTTTGCTCTGCTAAGAAGCGGTTGGTTATGGATATATGGATTTCTGACACTTCTGTTCCATGGGCCTAAGGTGTCTGCTTTATACTGCTAGGGTTACTATGTTTATGTAATGTGTCATAAAATCAGGTATTGTGATGCCTCTAACTTTGTGGTTGCTTTTGTTGGTTAACATTGCTTTGGCTACTTGTTTCTCATGTTTCTATGTGAAATTCAAGAGTGCCTCTATTAGCTGTGTGAGAAATACCATTTGTATTTGATAGGGATTACACAGAATCTGTGGATTGGTTTGGGTAATAGGAACATTTGAAGAATATTCTTCTGATCCAAAAATATACAGATTTTTCCGGTTTTTTGTATCTTTAATTTCTTTCATCAGTGTTTTATAATTTTCATTTAAGAGTTCATTTTTCTAGCAAACTTATTTCTAGGTACTTTATTTGATTTTATTTATTTTTACTTTTTGAGACAAGTCTGGGCTTGAAATCACTTTGTAGCCCAGACTGGCCTTAAACTTGCAGTGATCCTACTGCCTCAGTCTCCCTTTGGCTGGGATTATAGGCATGTGCCACCATGCCCAGCTATTCCTGAGTATTTTAGTTATTAATTTTCCTATTGGGGACCATGAATTCACAATGGCTAATTTTGCATACTTCCTGAAGGGATAAATGGAGGCTTGGGATTATGGTATCACCCTTTTGAGACTTCCCATTAACTCTGGGTTGATCCATCCTCTCCCACTCATTAAGGAAGAACACTCCAGAGTAAGATCCTTCTTAGCATAAGATCATCTCCACCCTCTTGAGTCACCCTACCATTATCTGTTGCCTGCAGTGTCATCAACCTGGAATCTTCTGCTAGTCCCTCCTATCATTGTATACACCACTGCATTGTACACACCCAATAGTGACTGGTTTGGAGTACCTGGGGTTTTGCCCATCCTAAGGCACTGACCTCCCAGGCCCCCATCATGTATTACTAAATTTGTCTCTGTTTCTTATTTTATCCTTCGCCATACCCCTCATACAGGCAGTTGGGGATCTTGGTCAGGTCCCCAGTATTTTCCTATCATGAATGGGTTTGCTTTCATGGTGTCTTGCTCACTGAATTTGTTTTTGGCTAATGGAAAAGCTGCTGACTTTTGTATCCCTATGTTTCTATCCTGCTGTTTTCCTGAACTTGTTTACCAATTCAGTCTCTCTTGGGTTTGTTTTGTTTTGTTTTGAGACAGGGTCTCACTATGTAGTTCAAGTTGTTCTTCAACTCACAGTGTAGCCCAGGTTGGCCTTGAACTCATGGCAGTCCTTTAGCCTTTGGAGTGCTGGGATTACAGGCAAGCAAGCAGTCTTGGGGGAGGGGGGACTTTAGAAGATACATAGGTAGACAGATGTAAATGTAGATAGAGATATAATCTACAAGGGCAATCTGAGTTCCTTCTTACTCATATGATTTTTGTCTCCCTTGCCTAATTACTTTGGTTACAATTTCTCAAACTACATTGGGCACACCTTTGTCTTGTCCCTAATTTTGGAAGACGCGCTTTTAGTTTTCCCCCATTTGGTATGGGTTTAGTGAAGTATTAGTGTAGTGTTTGTTTGTTAAGGTATGATGTTTCTGTACCTTTGTTTAGAGTTTTTGTGATGAGGCAAGTTTATTGAATGCTTTTTATTGTTACTGATTGCAGTGCTGATGACCAAACCCAGAGCCTTGCACAAGCCAGGCAGGTACTCTACAACTGAGCTGTTCCCCACCTCCTGTCTTTATTATATTTATGCTTTTGAGCTCACCAGATTATTTTCCCTCATTCTGTCAAAATGATATATTTGCATGTATTAAATTATTTTTGTATCCATGGAATGGAACCAACTTGATCACGGTGTATGATTCTTCTGGTGTGCTGTCGAATTTTAATGTCTGATATTTTGTTGAGGATGAGCACAAATTTATTCATCAGAGATACAAGTCTAGAGTTTATTGCTTTTGATTGTGTCCTTGCAACTTTGGCAACAGGATAATGCTGGCCTCATCAAATAAATTTGGAAGTATCCCTGCCTTTTAATTTTATGGAATATTTTGAGAACAATTGGCAGAACTTCCTGTATAAAAGTTTGGAGAAATTTAGTAGTGAATCCATCCAACCCTGAACTTTTCTCTACTGGGGGACCCACTCAGTATCATCAGTTTTAACTATATAGTCAAACATTCCCTCCTGTCTGGGTCAATTTGATAAGTTATACAGTATGTGTACAGATATTAGACCATTCCAGCTATGGTTTCTGATATGTTAGCATAGTTTTTTTTATAGTTATCATTAATGCTTGTATTTCTCTGGTATTGCTTATGATGTTTCCCTTTTCATCTTAAATATATTTTTTCCTTTTTCACTTACTAACATTTTTAATTATAAACATTGTTGGGATCAGGGTGATATTTCAATATTTTAATATGGTTTCATCCCATCCAGTATGATGTTGGCTATAGGTTTGTCACTAGATAGCATTTATTATGTTAAGGTATGGTCCATCTATGCCTAATTTATTCAGAGATTTTATCATGAAAACATGTTGAATTTTATCAAAATATGTCTCAGCATCATTGATGCAACTTTTTTAGCCTTGATTGTATTTATGTACTATCTTTGTTGATTTTCATACTTTCTTAAAGCACTGTTGAATTTAAGAGGAGTTTTGCATCTATGTTCATCAAGGATATGGATCTTTTTTATTGCATGTCTATTCAACTTTGGTAACGGAGTAATACTATTTCTTCAGAATAAGTTTGAAAGGCTACTTTACCTTTCTACTTTTTGGAATAATTTGAATAGCACTGATTTTTAGTTTCTCTTTAAAAGTCTGCAAAAATTCAGCAATGAAGCCACCTTGCCCTGGCCTTTTCTTTCTTGACAGACTTTTTATTACTGCTGCAGCTCCATTGCTTGTCATTAATCTCTTCAGCTTCTGCAGCTCCTCTGAGTTCAGTTTTGGTAGGTCATGGCTGACCAGAAAACTGTCCATTTCATCCAGAATTTCCATTTGATTAGTGTAATTTTTCAAAATATCCCCTAACGATCTATTTCTATGGTATCTGTTGTAGTATCTCTCTTTGACTCAAATTTGTTTATTTGGTGGTCTTTCTTGTTTAATTTAGCTAAAGGTTTGTCAATTTTGTTTATCTTTTCAAAGAACCAATTCTGTTTCATTGATGGTTTGCAATGTTCTTTTAGTCTTTTTTAAATTTATTTTTTACTTGGTCTCTATTATTTTTTTCTGATTTGGAGTTTAGTTCTTGCTTTACTAAAACTTTGAGAGGTATCATTAGGGTATATGACTGAGATCCACACTTTTTTTAATGTAGGTAATCATAACTATAAACCTCCAGGTGCTGCTTCTTAAATTCACCCTTTGAGTTCTTCAACAACCCCCTGTTTGTTCAACAGTGTATTATTTAATATCCAGGCATTTTTATAGTTTCTGTAATTTCCCTTGCTGCTAACTTCTAATTTCATTCCACTATGATCTTATAAAAAAGCAAGAAGTTACTTATATTTTAATTTGTTACAACTTCCATTGTAGCCTAATATATTATCTATTTAGAAAAATGTTCTATTTGCTGATGAAAGAATCTGTATTCTGCTGCTGTTGGATGGAATACTCTGTAGATGTTAAATCCATTTGCTCTATAACATAATTAACTCTGATGTTTCTTTTTTTGGATGTCTCTATGTACATTATTGGTTTTATACTGCTAGGTGTTATAAAAACTTGTTATACAAAGTTATATAACTTGATAGATCGTTCACTTTATCAAAATGTAGTGATTTTCTTTTTTTTTTTTTTTTTTTTTGCGGCACCGGGGATTGAACTCACAACCTCACGCCCACCAGGGCAAGCACTTAAGGCACTGAGCCAAACTCCCAGGCCTGGTTTTTTGAGGCAGGGTCGCACTATGTAGCTCAGGCCAGCCTTGCGCTCGGGTTGTAGCCCAAGCCGGCCTCGAACTCACAATGCTCCTCCTACCTCAGCCTCCCGAGTGCTGGGATTAAAGGCGTGCGCCACCACGCCCGGCTTGTAGTGATTTTCTTTACGTCATCTGACCAGTTTGGGCTTGAAATCTGTTTTGTTGCATATGAATATTTTACTCTTGCTTGCTTCTGGTTTCCAGCTACTTAGAATATTATTTTCAATCCCTTCACTTTTAATCTGTGTATGTCTTTGCTGTCGAGGTAAGTTTCTTGCAGATAGCACTTGTTGAGTCTTAATTTTCATTTCATCAGTCAATTTTTAATTGGAGAATCAAGATGATTTCCATTCCAGGTTATTACTGAAATATATGTATGAATCTCTGCTATTTTATTGTTTTCTGTGCCTTTACCCTTAGCTGTTCTTGTCTATTCACAGCAAGTGAATGTTCGGTCTTTTAATCGTGACATCTATGGTTCATATTATATAGATGTCCCCCCATAGCCTCATGAGGTCATGGGTGGGGCTTTTCAGAAGTGCCTGGACCTAGGATGTGTGATGCTGGGATTAAGGATGTGATGCTGGGATTAAGAGAGTAGATAAGGGAAGGCCCACCCTGGGTATGGTTGGTACTACCCAAAAGGTTGTATCTCAGATGGGATAAAAGGGAAAGGCAAGCTTGATGTTACTGTCTCTGCTTGCTGCTTTACTGTCTCCTACCTGCTTGCCATGAACTATTTCTCTTTTGTGATGTCCCTTGCCATGCTACCCTGCCTTGGAGCCAGCCACCTATGCCCTGAAAACTCTACAAACCGAGTTGAAATAAACCTTTCCTCCTTTAACTTTGGATGTTGAGTATTTTATCTCATCAATGAGGAAAGTAACCAAGACATGTCCTATAGACAGTATATGATCTGTTCATTCTTACTTTTTTCTTTCTCACTATCTAAATGTAGTAATTCATCTACCTTGTCTTTGACTTCATCTGGCCTATTGGTGAGGCTTTCCACTGTGTTGTTTTAAGCTTTCCATTCCAAGTTTTGTTTCTTTAAGAATCTTCTCTTTAATTGCTCTGTTTAATCCTGCATTGTCTTCCTTTATAAATCCAGCTGTTTATTTGTATTGTCCTTGTTCATTGATTATTTAAGATAAATAATTCTTCTGAACTAATTTCTTTCATATCTTTGGAATGAGTTACTAAAAAGACATGAAATTTTGGAGGGCCAACATTGTTTTATCAAATTTCTTGTTTTTCAGTTAGGATTTATGAATCTGTCAGAACAGATATCTCTTCCACATTTTTTTTTATTTTAAAGAGAAAAAAACAGAAAAGTCAAGAAGCAAACAAAAAAGAAAAGCAAAATGGCAACAACAGCAAACAACAACAAAAACAATGGCAATATAGGATTTCATATTGTTATCCTCAAAGTAATTGCTCAGGCTACCAGATACAGGCATGCAAGATTGATCAAACAATAAAATTTCCCTTTGAGCAGT
>RJWM01016116.1:0-46196 GCA_004363535.1 Dasyprocta punctata | reverse complement strand
AATTAAAAACTATATAAATTATACAAAGCTGTCCATAGAGGCTAGCACAAAAATTACTGCCCCTGCTGAGGACAAAATGATGTCTTCGGTTGAATTGCCAGATACGAAATAACAGCAAGAGATAAACTATTTTCTGGACCATTATTAAAGGATTAACGGTGGGTCTCAAATCTCTGTTGACCAGATTTATTTGCCTCCTCTGTGTTTGGTATATATTTGCTTGGTTTTGAGTTCTTTATAACCGAGAAAACTCCTGCATTGTTAAATGCAGCTAAGAGATCCAAAGAAATTGAATTTCATTTATTGTTTCATCAGTTTGCTTTTATCTTTTCAAGTTATCAAAATTTTCAATTGGTTACTGCCTAAAGTGTTCAAAAAAACACTTACAAGCAAATTTGAAGCTAGGGTTCAAGTTCATTTGCAGTCTCTAAAATTTTTTAAACTGAACATATAAGTCTTCAGAATTGTTTTTCCTTTACTGTGAGGGAAAAGGATTGGTAACTGGGAAAAAGTTTTCATCCCATTGTTTTGCCCTAGATATAAGCTCCAGTTTTTCTTTTGTCTAAGAAACACTACCTCAAAAAAAGCCAACAGAATAACCTTGTAAGAGAATGTGAGATCATCTCTCTGCTAGACCATTCTACTTGGCTCATGATGGAATTATATCATAGAAAAGTTTAAAAGCTTCAGATGTTATGAAATGGGTCATCTCCCTTCATCTAGACTGATCAGCAATTATACCAAAATCAGTGGGAATGGAAAAAGCTATGGAAATAACTGAAGATTAGTTTAGTTTTTTTGGTAATTGATTGAACAATAGTTTAAAACATTCTCTTTTTCTTCAATTATCCCTTAGTTTTAATATAGAAAAAAATTGTTCATTTTTCAAGCTAAGAATAAGTACAACAAAATGTACACCATTATAATTTTTTCTTTTTATGTTTTTCCTCTGATTTTAATAATAATAGAAAAATGCAGGTAATTTATAGGAGGAAACAAATACCACTTTTGTTTCTGTTATTTTGCTAATCATTAATTCTTTATTACATACACAATATTAAGCATTAGTCTAGGAACTGAGGTTATTCCAGTAAGAGAAGTAGACGTTCCTACTTTCGCTGAGCTGTCAGTCTTATAGGAAGACGTAGTAAAAAATTGTGTAGCATATTAAGTGGTAAGATCTATGGAGAAAAATAAAGTGAGTTCTTCATATAGCACACAAATTCAGAGGGTACATTCACATTTTGTTTCAGTGCCTCTCATTTCCCTGGGAAAGAGAATTGTTAACTTTTGAAGAGACTGGAAGATGAGTGTGGAGGTTATGTCTGGATTGCTCCAAAAAGTTTACATTTTACATTAAAAACTTGAATATGGTTCTATTTAAAGGAAGAGTATTCTAGACAGTAGGAAGAGTTTATGCAAAGGAAAAAGGTTTAACAAGTCTGAGGACCAGCTAGGGGCCAGTGCAGTTGGACAAGGGAGAGTACAAGGATAGTAGCAGGACACAAAGAGTGACAAGTAACAAGAGAATTTACAACATCAGTGTGACCTGCAACCACTGAAGATCTTTGGACAAAGGAATCTTGGTTACTCCTGAGAAGGTTATGCTCATAACTGGACAGAGAATATAGATTATCAGACCTCAGCTGACTAAGAATGGATGCCAAAAGATCGCTAAGATGCTGTCTAGGTGAGCAATGATGGTGAGCCACACCATCATTGTGTGGTAGGGGTTAGATTCTGGATATATCCTCAAAAGAGTCCAAGTATTCTTTCATATAACATGCAAACTAGTGAGAAGAATCCAAACAACTTCAAATCTTTTTGAATTATTATCATAAAGGAGTAAGTCTGTCTAGTATCATTGCAAGAAGTTATGAGCATGCTTAGATGCATAAACTATTTTGAAGTTATAATCCTATACTTCCTGCTAGTGTATACATTTTTCACTTAGCATAATGTGTACCATGACATTAGCATATTCTACATCTTTGCATATTAAGAATGTAGTGAAACTAAAGTTTATATAGAATTTCATGAATCAAGCATATTACTTCCTACTCAGAATGGGGAATTGGCAGAAATTTGATGTTAGTGATTTGGTGTCACCTGCAGAAATCTTTCAGAGAAGGAAACTGTTGGGCTTTGCTGTGGTTTTCATCTTGACATTTCAGAATTTCTTACTCTAGCAGATTTTCTAGAGTTTATGATCTGAGTTTGATGAGAAATCCAAGAGTTTGGTGATCAGAACTTTGCTCTGTGCCAGGCATCAGTGCCCTCATTCTTAGTGGATGTCTCTCCCACTACCGATGGGTTTCCCTCACCTAACACAGGTCTGCACAACCCTTCTCCATAGTCTCTGTTATGTCATGGTCTCCCCAGCAATACTGGCAGGATTCCAGTATTCATCTCGACAGTAAACATTGCTAAGTTTTTCTGAGAATTCTTTTTTTATATCTCACCTAATTTTCTCCTCAGCAGCCTGACACTGTAAACTGACTGTCTTTTCTCACTCTTATATGGAGATTTATTTCATAATTTTCTCTTGGCAGTTATATCCATGCATTTGTACCACCATTTTTCCTAGAAGTATGAAATATGGGTGTGGTTCAAATAGACATTAAATGGAAATTCTGAGGCATACTAAACATACTAACTAAATTATTGTTGAATAGTATGTTGCCTTATTTGTTCATGGCTTTGAGACATATATTTTGTGACTATTTATGACATGTAATCAAATTTTAATCAGAATTTAAAAAATGAGAGTAATAAAGTGTATGACACCTCTCAATTGTTAAATTGGGACTTGATTTTATTTCTTAGTAGGAAGTTAAATGCTATTCAACTTTCAACAAGTACAGTTTATTCTGAAAAATGAAGGTTTTGCGTAGAGGAATGTAGATGAAAGAAAGGAAAATATTATTATTTGGCCTTGCTGTGGGAATTACTGATTACCATAAAGAAAGATGCCTGCATAGGATTAGGTTCCATTAGACTTTTGTTGTGGACTAGGTTAAGCAAGATGATCATCTTAATTTTGCATTGCTAAAGCATCCAGACACCCATGAGTTTGTTTCAAACATGTTGTGGAATGCCTGTGATGTACAAGGCATTATTGTATGCTCAGAGGAATGAACAATGAGCAAAAAATTAAGACTTGGCCCATGGAATTTATTACCCTTTTAGGAGAAGGGGAATAAAGAAGTGCAAAGCCTATTACATGACCAGGGAAAACCTATTTTAAAAGGTACATTTAAAACTGAGATCAAGAAAGTGAGGAATTAAATAGTGTGGTTAACTAAAATAAAAGGTTGTTGCCGGCAGAAAGACTCCAAGGTGAGAGTTTGCCGGCCTAGTGGAGGAAAAGCAGCAAGGAGGCCATTGTATGACCCTGAAGGCAGATATCAATCCTGAGATGACTTCTGGTGGCTAAGTGATTGGCTTGTCATCTTCTGCTAAGGGGCATTTGTCTCTTACTTCCGAAAACCATTTCAGCATACAGGCAGAAAAGATAGACATTTCAAGACTCATATGAAGATTTTGTATGTGTATTTTTATATCTATAGATAAATGATGTAAGTTGAGGTCTCAATATGTCATCAGAAAAAAATATTATATAGAAATATAAAAGCATGACCCAGATAGCACTGACAGAGAGAGAGAGAGAGAGAGAGAGAGAGAGAGAGAGAGAGAGAGAGAGAGACTCTCGTAATGAAAATCCAGAAACAAATATTATCAAATACTAAGCATTAATAAGAATCACTTCTTTCTGGGCAATAGGATCATATGAAATTAGATGCTTGAATTTTGTGTTTGTTTTATAGTGGAAAAGGAATGCTTTTACAGACAGTTAGAAGTTAGTGAAAGTTACTACTAATTTTAAACAAATCAAAAAACAGATGAACCAGGTGCCTAACAGGTTTTATGTAATTCAACACTGAAAACCTCAGTTTTATTCCATGAAATTGAGACCCTCTGGGACCCTCAGTCTATCTTTGTTTCACTTGGGCTTCTTTGTCTGTCTCTAACCTCAGTTTGAATTCATCGTAGGTATTGGAAGTATAAACACCATCACTCTAAGCAGCTGCTGAGAAATCTTTTCAGTGCACATGTTAACTGCATTCTCCATCTCATGGAGCCAAAGGGCCACCTCTGCAGTGAGTATGACACTGAGCTCTAGAGGGACATCCTCCTCTGCAGCTTCCTGCCCACAATGTCACACTGGCATAACGCAGCGAACTCTTGCTCATAAGGCCCTCCTCATCACCTAATGATGATCTATGTGAAATGACAGCAGTGATGGGTTCTACTGTATAAATATTTTTTCACTTTAAAGTCCAAAGTAGCATAAAATGTAAGCATGCAAATGATACTTTTGAGATTGCTCTATGGTACAAATTAGAATTCAAGTCAGCTTGAGACATACAGAGACTGGGGGCCTCTAAGTTAATTTATGATAATCTGCAGAGTTGCAAAAGAGGCAGAATTTGGACTTTTCCACTGTTTATGAGACTGGAAATGACTCTGGAATTGTTGGTAATCTATGATATTTAGAGCTAACATTATTAAAATTTTGAAAAACAATTAAGGCACGGTCTTTTTCCTCTGTTCTATTTCCTGGAATAAACATAGCACATACTCTGACAGTCTGCATATCTTGGAGTTCTCTTGCTGTCTTGCTTATCTGCTGTATGATAGGAAAGAAGATGAAGTGATAGAGGAACAGGTACACCATGTGTGTTTATGTGCACAGGCAGTTTGTGTATCACTGTGGTGATGTCCTGAGTTATCAGCATTTGTTTGTTTGTTTTCTGAAAGACTGAGAAAGGACTCTGAAGCAGGAGTGCAGGAATAGAGAAAGAAGGAAGAAAATTCAGTATTGCAACTTGTTATCCAGTCTAATGCTAAAACGTTTGCATCAAAATAGAAAATGAGACAAGAATTGGGGTGGGTCAGTAGGATTCAGGGTCGCTGAGATCTGTAACATACAGCGATCCCACATCTGTACACTTGCAGATGTGGTTGCAGAAACACCCATCTACCCACTCCTTCTATCCTCCATAATTTGGTGTCACCTTGACACAACGGGGCTGCACATTCAGGCCACACTCAGACAGCTATTGAGCACCTGTGGGAGACCCCTCTGAGAGAATGTCCTGGAAGCAATGCAATAACCTGTGACATATGCTTGAGATGGAGTAATCTATGCAAAGTGAGAACTCTTCTCTAGAACTGAGGTTCCTGGGTGAGATGCTAAATGGGCTACCAAGTTCTTACTGACTTGCATTTCTTAAAAGTAGCATTTTGGAGGACAGAGCTCGAGAGAAATTGAGTATGCAGTCTGTATTTTTAATTTGTTTATTGAGTACCTGTTATATTCTATATGCTGGAAAAAATACATAGTTAGGATCCCTTATAGGATTCCCGTTTGATACAGGAAATAAGCCCACTTTCAATAAATATGTCACCTACCGAAATGGAGACAAACACAAGCTGTCAAATAAGGTTTCATAGGAAAGCTACTTTTATTCCCAATAGAGAAAGATTTTCAAAGGAAGTAAGAGTTGAGATACACAGATACAATGTGTGTATGTGTATGTATATGTGCATGTATATGTGTATTTCACTCAGAACTGTAATGGTTGCCTGTTTCATGTGAATTATTTATTCTTACTCTCAACATTGAAACCCAGAAACAGTCCATAGTTCTGACTGGCTTTCCTGAAAGTCTATATTCTTCCTAATTCATATTTGTGCTTCGGACCCTTTTATTATTTCTGGTTTTCTGGTAGTTACTTCTGTTCATTGCAAAAAAATAAAAAGTGCCCATAAAGATTATTCCTACATTAGAATTTGTATGCTGCAAAAGAAAACCTTTGCACCTGCCCCAGAAATGTGCACACGTCTGGAGTAGAATGTGCCAGCTGTTCCCGTCTCCGACGGCATGCCAGGCAGTCCAGCGCCGAGAGGGAGGCATCATGTCTCTGGCAGATGAAACTGGTGGGGAAATTTCAAGTCGACAGAATGCAATTACCCAAACTGAAATTAGGCCAGGGGCATATCTGGATGCCCTTCCCATCTGCCAGGGAAAAGGATCACCAGATATTTGCTGGCGGCAAATGGTCAGTATCTTAGCTTCAGGAGTCATTTAAAAGGCAGACACTTCAAAGAATACTAAAGGAAAACCGGACCTAGCATGAAAAAGTCATATACCTTCGCTGGGAAATAAATAACATTAAGGCCTTGACAGGCTCAGACCTTTACTGCTCTGGGGGAGAAGAATGTTTATGAATAGGGAGGTTAAATATTTCTACATCAGCTACTCTTAGCAAGGGCATGACATAATGGACAACTGGTTGTACTGGAACTGACAAAAAGAGATTTCCCAAACCAAACACATTGAATCCAATACATTTATCCCTGGTCATAATGGATAGATCCTTCCATTATAAGCTTATGGAACAGCACCAGGCAATTTTTCTAGGGGTCCTGACATAAGTATTATTTCTTTAGGAAGAAAATAAACTAATTTTTAGAGTTTGTGGCAAAAAATAAGCTGAGGTTAGACAGAACATTTAAAAGCTGCCTCTTGACAATGGTGTATGAAACCTTTAGAATCGGCAGGTCTATTTAGAAGGATCCCCAGCCTGCTTCACCTGTCCTGGTAATGTTTGTATATTCTCCCTGGGAGAGTGACTTTTAGTGAGGGAATAGAAAAATGTCTTGGTCTCTATGCCATTATGAACTCACTCACTGGTATAATTCCTGCACACTCTGGTCAGAGAGAGATGAAAAAAAAAATCTTGCACTAGATCATGGTTTGGGGGAATCTATCATACCCAGCAGACTGACTTCTCTGTGTTCCTTTTAATAATTTGTCTTTCTTTTGGGGCTGAGAACTCAGTGTTTTCTTCCTGTGATTGAATCACAGAGAGGACTCTCTGGGCCAGATACAACTTTTTCAACTCTGGAGGATGGTAACAGGGAATCATCTCTGTATCCTTCCTGTAAGCAGCTGTTTGATGGCATGTAGCTAATCCTGAAAAGTTCTCATGGCTGTTTCTTACTGGGTGAAGAAAGAAAGGTAAACATATGAGCTAGTAAAAAATCTTACTCAGCATTAAAAAAAAAAGAAATCTTTTTTAGGGTGGCTTGCTTTGAATTATGCTTGCAAAGAGTCAGTGTTCTCGGAAATCTGAGGGAATGGCTAGGAATGTAGTGGGTGAGAGTAGGTTCACTGTGAAATATAAGGCAGCTGTCCACTGGGAGAGGTAAGAAGCCACAGCAGGCCACTTATAGGCCAAGTCTTTGACTGTCCCCCACCCAAGTGCCTCTCTCTGTGGCAATGAAGAGAAGTTTAAGAGTCTCAAGACTGCCCGGTGTTTTCTCCATCAACAAGGCCAAACCTTCCTGGAAAACCTCACAAGATAGGCTCAGTGTAAGCAATAGTGCACCCTATTTGTAAGAAGATCCTGGTAACTCTTAAAAAGTATAAGCATCTCACGCAATTGCTGTACTCTGACCCGAGCTTTGCCACTTCCTTACTAATCATTCTGAACAGATTTTTTACTCTGTTTTTGTTTTTGTTTCTTGACAATTCATAAACACCACAATTTATCTTTCAAAGAGGAAAACAGAGAACCTAGTAGTTAATGTTAATCTTGAGCTCTACAAATGTTAAAAATTTGGCATTTTTGTTTAGCAGGTTGGCTTTTACTAATTACTCTTAGTTTTACTAGCCCTGTATAACAAGTGACCTTCTGCAATTTTATGTGAAAGCTGGTTTTCTGAAAGGATGATCCTTGAAGCAGTAGGGAATGAAATAGGTGCTAAATTTTATTTCCTTCTAAACAATTCTCCTCGAGGTGAGTAAACTTTTGGTAGTTAAATTGCTAAAGACAAAGGTTCTACACAACAAGAAGAAATCTCCAAGTGACAATTATTTTTCTGTATTCATAGCATTTACGAGTCTCAGTAAACAGTCAGTACATTTATGTTCCTCCCATTACCTTTGGTCATAAACTTCCTTAAAGAATAACGAATAATTATGTTTCCTGACTGCATAATGAGTGTAAACATTCAGGATACAGAACACAGAAATCCCCTGGTAGGAGGGAACGGGTGTGGAGGCCAGCAGGAGTTGAACTATTTTCAAGGCACCTGCAAAGTATTCAGCTGACCCTATGGCCACGATTACTATAGTGCTACTCATGTGGATGCAATCTCTAAAATGCAAATCATAATTTGTGGGATTGTTTTTATGTTGGGTTCTCTCAGTGCACAGCTTCAGCAGTTTGCAGAGGAATCTCAAATAACCCTTGACTAAGGAGTATCAACCTCAGCTGTCTATATGGACTTCACCATGGGCCCCTGGGTGGGCCAGTGTATTTCTGAGGGCAAAGAAATGCAGTCTCTTCTTGGTTTAACAGCAAGTGCTTCATAGTAATGTGAAATGTGAGAGTTCTAGAGTGACCTTCAATGGCTAAGACGATCTACATTTTACACCGATTATCCAGGTGAAGCATTGATCTTACCAGGGTCAGTTACTCAAAATCAAGATGCCCACTTTGGAGTCAATACTCTTAAACATCTTCCTAGCTTTCAGCAAGGTAGTACAGTTTACAGATCTAGGAATAGGCAAAGAAAAGTGAGTCAGTTGGGAAAACAGGAATGGATAATTCAAAGATAATAAATTTTTTCTATGGGGTGTATTTGTCTTTGTATTACAATTAGAAAACAAGTCAGTGCAACATTTTGCACTCAAAATGTGCAAATAAAAATGAAGGAAAAATCAGAAAAATTTGTGTTTTTTTTTAAAACACTGCTTTTCAAAGTATCTGTGCTACATGGCTGGTTTTTATCTGGTTCTAATTGACCTCAGCTGATATTTTATAAAATGTAAAAAAAAAAAATTACAAAACATGACATGCAAAAAGCAGACTCTTAAAACACAAGTTCAAACAGTGTTTCAGTCAAACAAAAGGCATACAATTACAATGAACTTTCTGAGCACTTGTTATTGATCTTGCATTGGCAGGCTGAGGGTGTATACCACTTTGCTGTTCGGCACTTGTCGGTAGCCCACACCTCAAGGGCAGTGTTGCCCTTGACTTCTTTTTCTCTTCTCTTTTGCACTTTCTACTGCTCTCTCTTAACTGAACTTTTCTGCTATCAAAGACAGAGATCCAGTCATTTGTTGTTCTCAGCAGGACTTTATTGTGTTCTCTATCAATTTAAGAAAAAAATGAATAATTCTCTTATACTAACAGGAAAGAAACCAGTCTAAAGCTACAACCAAAGCAGAGCTCCTGGGATACCATATGAGTTTATTATTACTGTCACATTATGGCTTATGGCTATTAAGGGAGATATAATTTGGGAACATTTTTGGTTTATCCAATTGGAATGTAAAGGTAATTGAAAATATTAACCAATTGCCCAGTCATTAAACTTAGACTTTCTACTAAATGATCTTTATCTTCTGAAAAGCCTGTAGTAAATCATTTCAGTGTGTCAGTTAGAAGTAGAGTTGTCAAATTTAGAAAATTCAAACAGAAGACCCAACTAAATTTGAATCTCACAGAAGAAATTATTAATTTTTCACATACAGTCCAAATATTTCCTGGGATATAACATATATAATATTTGGGGTATATTTACATTAAACATTTATATGATCTACTTTACTCCTTATTTAACCTTTGGGTTTCTCACAAAGGGAAACAATGTGATATTCAACTCTGTGTGTCTGATTTGTTTCACTTAAAATTATGGTTTCAAGGTGCATCCATTTACCTAAAAATGGAGGATAGATATTGGGAAATAGGCAGAACATGTTCAAATGGGAAGGGTAACAATGGAGTGGGGATGGGGGAAGGGAAGGGAAGGAAAGTAAAAAGAAAAAAAGAGAATGGAAGGAAAAAAATGGAAACGATACTTTTATAAATGGGGAGGTGAAGAAGTGTTGAAGGGAGGGCAAGGGACTAGGGAAAAAAAAGAAGAATTAAGATGTATTGTGTACAGGTACAAATTTCCTGGAATGAATGTGATTGTTATCTGTGGCAAGTACATACTAGTAAACATGTATTCACTATTTTCTAAAATTCAAATTTCATTAGGTACCCTGTTAATTCTTCTCAGTAGCCTTTTGGCCTGGACTTCAGTGAATCTGCTTTTTGGGGAAAGAATCCACCAAAGCAAATTAAATTTAGACATATTGACTCAACTTGCTTAGCTCTTGGCAACTAGAGAGGCAAGGTCAATAAAATGACATCCTTTAAAAAGATGTTTCACATGTGCCAAAGCAAATACTCCTTTTCCACTGCCTGGAGGGTTTCACTTTGGTGCTTTCCACTTGCTTCTCCACTGACAGCTGAATCAGGGTGGCGAGCTGTGAGCCATAGGACGCTGTGTATGGAAATATGCAGGGAGCCATAGTGAAAGACTGAAAAAAAAAACCTTTTTCTTCCAAGACATTGTGAACAGAAATGTATTCATATTTTAAAAAATTAAAGAGTGAAAAGTATAAGGCAAACATCCAAAGGCAAAATTAGATGTTAAAAAGCCAAAAATCTTGGATATTATGCTGGTTTATTTGATTCACTTCAAAGGTACATCTTTTGCCATTAATAAAGTTATTCTCTAAGCATATTTATCTTTAGGTTTTAAGTGATAATTTTCTACTATTTTGATATAAAATTAATATTTCCTAAGCTTCCTTTGCCAAATTGATATCTGCTATAGATCAAGAGGAGTAGTTAGGTAGTTAAAGTGCAAGTGAAATTTATTTTTATATTGTTATGCCTGAGTTTTGTGTGTGGGGAGGAAGTACTAAGTAGTAAACAGAGGAGTCGTCTACCACTAAGTTACATCCCCAGCCCTTTTTATTATTTTTCTTTTGAGACAGAGGCTTGCTAAACTGCCTAAATGGGCCTGAAACTTGGAATTCTCCTGTCTCAGCCTTCCGAGTGCTGGAATTATAGGTGTGGATCACCATACTCAGGTCTTCTGGGCTTTCAAAGTTTCTTCCCAGTCAAGAGTGGTGATGTACACCTGTAATTCCAGTACCCTGGGAAGCTACAAGGTGGGTGGATCACAAGTTCAAGCCCAGTCTGGCTATTTTAGAAGCACAGCAAGTCCTTGTCTAAAATAAAAATGTCTGAGGATTGAGCTTAGTGCAAAGGCTCTGGATTCAATCCTCAATAAGACACACATAAACACACACCACACACATGACAGAGAGGGAATAAAAGAGAGAGAGAGATTTTCAGGTACTGGATCATGCGATTGTTGTGGTAATTGGTGAACAGGAGACACACAGCCCACAGGCATGATATAGGGTAGCTGAGCAGTCTGGACACACAGAGGAGGATTAATATTGAATCTTGAATTTATCTAGGCAGTCAAAAGGCAGAATTCCTGTGTTTTCAAGGAACCTCATTATTTTTAAGGCCTTTAATTGACTGAACGAGGCCCACTCGTATTAAGAAAGATAATTGCTTTACTCAACATCTACTATTTTTAAGTCGTACTCAGATCCAATAAAATATCTCACAGCAACATCTAGAATTATGTGTGATCAACCTTTATTTTAAACTTCAATATTTTTATATTTAATTATAGTTTAAGTTAGTACCAGATAGCCTTGAAATCACCAGTTGTCTCTTTATTGTTATTTGTCTAGGGTGGTTTTCTAAACTTTTGGTAAGTATTTAATAGGAGAAAACAGAATTTTAACAGTCATGTTGTAATCTGCAATCTACCATCTTGACTTTTTAAAAAGAAATTTTATGTTCAACATCTCTTTGAGCATACTACTGTACAGAAAAGGGATTTCACCAATTTGAATAAAATCAAGAAGGTTAAAAAAAGTCAAGATTTAAAAATATAATTATTTATGGTCATGAATATTCTTCTTTTCATAGAATAATTTGTCTGCTTTCCAAGACACAGTACTAGAACTATGGTTTTCCTCTATATGTTTAATGTTTATTTGCTTTTCCCTATGTCTTTACAATTTAAAAAATGGATTGCTCAGACAGGACCTCCCTATTCGTTCAGTGAATAGGTCAGGAACAGACTAAAAAAGGGTCTTTATCTCTAACTACTTGATCTTTATTTCAGTACTGTCACCCCCCCCACCTGCGGTGTGTCTGAAGCATCCTGTCTGTGCTATTATTCAAAAACTCATCTTACAGGAGTGCCTCTTCTGCCTCACCTGTGCCTCCTGTGAATCTGTGGGTGTCCATGCCCTACGATGCCAGTTGCTGCTCTTGGATTTGTTCAAAATTTGTTGGCTCATTGGCAAATGGGACACAGCTGGTTTCTGATTTACAGTGCCTTAAACCAGTTACCTCCTACCTTAACTTGATCATTTAAATGGAAAGCACTACTGCTCCAACAGAGCAGAAATGATATAAAAACTATTTCTGACATGAGTATCTCACCTTGTGAATTGCCATGGCTACTAGTGCTTCTGAGGGGAAAAAAAAAAAGAAAAGAAAAGAACAGTTTTTATGATTCTCACAAGTGGCACACTCACTTTGCATTACTTAAGAAAAGCTTTAAATGTGCAATGAGTATTCTTAGGCTAATGACAATTGACGCCCAGAACATTACAATAATCCAGTGAAACAGAATAGCATTTTGGAAAGTGGCAATTTGTGTAGAAATTGCTGATAGCATCAACACATGCTGAGAACTTTACATATAAGTGGGCCATAGCTTAGAGCTGAGGAGTTATTTATTTGGCCTTTCATTTGTAAATAAGACCATATTCTTCTCCCTTCAGGGAAGAGCTAAGACAGTTATTAATATAAGAATACCCAAAGCCATCTATGATGCTGATTTTATAGGATTTAGGATCTGGAGATCTTAATAGGTCATTTAGGATGACAGTGTTCTACAGTTGAAGACATCTGGATCACAAGTCCAAATATTCAGGTAGAGTCCTTACTGTATTGTCAATAGTTTATTTTTTCATAACTCCTTACCATAACTTGTATGATCTGGCCTGAAAAAAACTCTCTAGCTTCATTTTATGGTCTTTACTACTTACCTGTTTGATTCTAGCCTCTGCCTTATCATCAAGTGCGACCCAAAGGCACATGATTTGTCCTTTGCTGTCCCCTCTGATGAGAATACTGTCCCACTAGATACAGGGTGACACGTTTTGAGCAGATCCCTCATGTTAAAAGTATGCTAATAAAAACTTCTGATGATTATCCTGGTTGATTCTAACAATATTAAATAAAGTGGATAGCAACATTTCATGGAATAAGCAAAGGAGGTATGAGGATATAGCCGAGACAGGATTGGAACTCAGGTAGGCTGGCTGGGAGCCAAATCTTTAACAGTAAGCATTTAGAAGGGACTCTGTCTTAGTTACTTTTCTCACTGCTCAGGCAAAATATTCAACACACATAGTTAAAGGAGGAAACATTTATTTAGCTCACTGCTTTTAGAGGTTTCAGTCCATAATTGACTGGCTCCAAGGCAGGGTGGCAGCACAGAGGAGAAATGGTTCATGGTGGGTAGAAGACAGCAAAATAACAAGGGATGAGCACAGCTCTTTCTATCCCTTATATTTTATCCAGGCTACTTAGGGTGGGGAGCGTTTATACCCTTAATCTTAGAATCCTTGTTGTCTTGGTTACTTTTCACTCATTGCTGAGACAAAACACCTGACACACAAACTAGGAAAGGAAAGGTTTATTTAGCTTACAGTTTTTGGAGGTTTCAGTCCACAATCAGCTGGTTCCAAGGCAGGGTGGCATGGCACAGGAACAACACTTCAAGGCAGCAGCCGAGCAAAAATAGCCAGAGTAAAAGGTGGGGAAGCACAAGCCTCTTCTCCTCCTTTATATAGTACACAGGACACCCCCCCGCCAGGGTGGGTGTAGCATCCACAAACCTCCTTGCCTTCCTTTGCACAGGATGAGGATGTTTACAAAGTAAGACCCCTGGCTCCCTGCTGAGTCTCTCAGCTAAACTTTTGACCTTCTCAAATTGACACAATGGCCAGGTAACTGCTTGTGCTCAACACCCCAGGATGTAGAGCTGCTGCCTTACTTAATTAAGCTTCTAGACTTCTCAAGTTGACATAATGTATAAACCATAGCACTTGTGCTTAGTACTGTACCATGAATCGATCCGGGCATCACACACTTTCGATTCAGCCACCTCTGAAAAAGCCTCACCTATGACTGCATGAGGCTTTGGGGGAACAACTAGATACAAGGCACAGTGGGCAAAAAACCCAAGGTATAGTTCACACTTCCTTTAACCTCAGAGCTGTTTTGTGAAGAGTATTCTTTTAAAGGTAGAACCCTTGTCACTTTGTTTTTCTTTACTCTCCACTTTATATTTCCTTACAGCACCAGATACCTTCTGATCTCATACTGCATATCTGTTTATTCTTTTATTATCTCCCCCACAAGAATATGCACTGTATAAAAGAATGGCCTTATTCTGCTCTAAATATCTATAGCCCCTGTACCAAGTTCAGCTCCTGATCTGTGGTAAAAAACAAAATGTATTGTAGGAAAGCTAGGAATTGTGTTACAATAATTTATGATATTTAATATATTTTGTTAATCAAACATTTTCTGAGCAGAGTTCATGCTAGATTTTGGAGATAAAAGGTAAACAAGAATCTCCCAATCTTCATGAGTTTGGAACATAATCGAAGAAACAAGCAATTACTGGACAAACAGAGGAGGATAAACATCTTTTAGGGGAAGTATAACACATGGCACAAGCAATGGTTTTGGGAACACAGCTCTGAGGAGATGCTCATGGTGATGTCAGGAGGAGGGGCTGCAGGGAGAGAAGTGGAGATGGGGTTGGAGAGCGTTAGGGCAGAGAGAACAACAGAGGGGCAAAGCGCACAGACTTGTCCTGAACACAGCTCAGTGTGCCTCAAGGGTTTTATATGAGGGGCAGGTCCAAGGGTCAAGACTGCAGCAGGGACCAAGGGCCAATCATTAGTGATCAGGTGTGTTGAAGATTACTCCAAGGATTCAGAATTTTATTTTCTGAGCCATAGGATGCTACCGAAGCATTTTTAAATCAATTGAATTGATAGTATCTGATTCAGTTGAATTCCTTTAACCAGGTACATTGGCAGAATCACCATCTTACAGATGGGCCCACTGAGGCCCAGAAAAACACATGGAAAACACTGGCGCAGTGGATTCGATTCCTCAGTTACTATGTTATCGGATCTCCTTATGTCTGCCCTTCTGCCCTCCCTCTTTGTGATTGTTAATCTTGCCAAAAGTAAAAGGTGGAAGTGTTTACTCACTGTCCTTATCTGTTGGTCACAAACACACAGTTCTCTCTAGTTTCTAGAGACCAGTGTCCCTCAAGAGAAGCTACTTGCTATAGGGGCGGCAGGGCTTGTATGCCAATGTACACCATGCGCGCACAGAGTCCCGATGATGCTCTGTTCTTGCTTAGGGAGCTGGAGGTACCAGAAGCGTTTTATCTGAAAAGGTGACTCTGGGCTGGGAGAGCACAGCCAGCCCACCCGCGGGAAGCTCCGTGTGGTCTACCCACGCTTGGGGCACGCGTGAGCTACTCCCAGCACAACACAGCTGGCGCATCTAATTTTAGCCTGGCTGCCTCCTTGAAAAGAGACCCTTTAAGGAAATATTTTCTGAAACAATCTGTATTATAATGGAGCAGCTGATAGACATGTCAGAATATTATTATTGGGAAAAAAAAAACTCTGCCAAGTAATTATGATTTTTTTGTTCTTTTCTTTTGAAAATGGTGTCAGTAAAGCGATTAAGCATCCATCCATCAAAATAATCATAAAGAAAGAGACAATGGGAAAAAAGATTTTATTTATTAAGAAGTTTAGAAACCTACAAGGTCACTTCTTTTGATTTTTTACAAAATGTTTTTGAGTACATGAATTGTTATTTCTGGTATATTAAGGCGATGAGTCCATTCGGATCATGCGTGGCTGGTTAGTAGAAGTCCTGGAGTAGACTCTAAAATCTTTTCAATACTTCATGTCCTCCAGGAAGTAAAAGGTTAGTTTCTTAACCAGGTCTTGGGCTCATCTGGCTTGCGTGTGTTAACAGGTTTTGAAAATGCCCCAGACACACTCTTCTCCACTTACTCAGCAAGGTTAGTTCCTCTACCTTTAATACTACTATTTTCCCAGTTCTCCTCCTTCGTCCCTCACCTTCTCTTCCCTCCCATGGTCTTCCGTGTTTTGTTTAGCAGTGCGCCTTACCTCGGAACTTGGCAGGGAAAGAAAAGCAGGCAGCTGTGGTGTGGGGTAGATGGAGGGAAGGATAAGAAATAATCCACCACCCCCCTCTGCAACTGAGTTCTCCAGTTTCTGTTCCAGCGGCAGGAGCTTTGCTGCAAAAATCACTTTGCTATTCGAGATAGCCAGCAGAGGGAATCGGAACTTTGCTTGCAGCAGGGGTTGAAGCAGCCTTTTTTTTTTTTTTTTTCTTGGAGGAAATACTGCAGCCTTCTGGACTGCGTACGCTGCTCCCTGGAGAGGCTCTCTCGGTTCCACCCACTGGCTGGAAGGAGGGGAAGTGAATGAAAGGACAGGACAAGCCCCGAACACCATGTCACTCTGGGAGGGAGACAGCAGCAACTAAGCTGTGCACGGTTTTCTTTTTTTTTTTTTCCTTTTCTTTTTCTTTCTTTTTTTTTCTTTTTCCTTTCTTTCCTTTCTTTTTCTTTCTTTCTTGCTTTTTTTTTCTTTTCTTTTTCTTTAAGGTTGGGAAAGAGACTAACAGGAGACAGGAAGCTGATCTGCGAGGATTTGGAGTTGAACGAAAAAGGACTTTGATTTTTTCCCCCCTTTACAAAAGCTGGCAATTGACATCGCTACAGACAGCCTGGTTAGAGAACAAACTGCCTCATCCCAAGTAGACCCTGGCAGCCGAGAGAAGCTTGCAAGATCTGAGGAGGCTGTTTGGCTTTTTTTTTTTTTTTTAATCCTACAGATCCCACTCCCCACCTTTTTTTCCTGGTGTGTGTTTTTGTTTTGCTTTGCTTTTTGAATTCTTGCCGTGTTGGAACTAGAGAGTGGTGGAGTCTCTGAAGCCTCATCAGTCATCGGGACTGTCAGGAATAGTGGTTTAAGAGGAAGCTCGGCCTGGGGCACTATACCTTGTCATCCAGTTCCCTGCTCGGAGATAAAGATTCCAGCTACATGGGCAAACGCTTGGATCAGCCACAAATGTACCCCCAGTACACTTACTACTATCCTCATTATCTCCAGACCAAGGTACGACTCGACCCACGGTCTGGCGATCAGTGTGGTATGTTCTGCACTTGGGGTGGGAAGCAGACAGGCGTGTGAATGATTATTTCACCCTCACCCCCGTCACCTCTTCTTTCTTCTTTGAAATTAGTAACATACCAGTGGAGTTAATGAGGCATTGGAAGACATAAGAGGAAAAAAGCAGCATACCCAGAATTGCAGCTTTCTCTTTAAGGGCAGATAATAGTTTCACTGGAGTTCCTTTGTTGGTATTTGGCAGTATAAATGCCCCTGATATCTGTAAAGACCTTTGCAAATGGGCAAGGTTTTAGAAAGGAGATCACAATAGTGATTACGAGGCATGAGAACATAATGTCAGGGGCTTTTCTGGTGAGCTGTTCTTTGTTTGTAGCTCTAAAAGGGTTTTTCCCACTGGAGAGGAGTGCCAGGGTGGGGGCGACTCACAAACTTTTCATCGCTGAGTATAGAATGAAAGAAGGGGGTGGGAAGGCATAAGGGACCTACAGAAGTCTCTTAAGAGTTTGTTTGGGTGTTTTTTTTTTTTTTTTTTTCTGTTGTCTTACAGACTTTGTTTTATACTTTGAATGACTAGGATGCTAGAGACTGAATTAGGAGCTTTATAAGCCATGGTCTTTACTTTTAGACTATTTTTCTGTGTGACTTGCCATCAGGAGACCTGGATCTTGAACAGGCATGGAATGTAACTGATAATAATTGGACTTTAATTGGTTAAACACTCTAGGCTTTGTGTGTGTGTGTGTGTGTGTGTGTGTGTGCTTAAATGATCATAGGGCCCAGAGGCAAGCCCACATAACTAAGTGGAGGGCTGTGCCAATCCTCAACTTTATCCTTCAGTTAAGAGATGAAAGACTCTTAGGTGTGAAATCACTGTTCCAATTCGTCAATTAAATTGGACGTGAGGCAGGGGGTGGTAGTAGTGTAACCACCTTGAGTGCATGGATAATAATATTATTTTGTGTGGCTCTAGCTAGACCCCACCATCTTCTGAATAAATAAATATGCTGAGAGTGAATAAGGCGTGCCTGAGTGATCTTGCTGTCACCAGGACTCATTGATGTGATTAGGGTTTGGTAATTCATGCTGTAGTTATCGCTCATGTATTCTATCTCTTTAAACAATACCTATTTGTAAAAAAGACTAGTCAGGAGACTTTCATATTACATTAAAAATTGTTGCATACATATATATATTTTTTTCTTTTCTTTTTTCAATTACTCTGTGATCTACTCTACACCTCCAAGGTCGACTCACGTTGCATTTTGCCTTTGTGAGCATTTAGTTTGTGCTGCTGCTGCTTAAATAGACCAGCCTTCCTGCTCAGTGCCTTGAGTTTTAACTCTTTAGGGGACTGGGTGGAGAATGCTGCCTGCCATTCCTCAAGGGAATGGCAAAGCAAGGACAAGTTAAACAGGGAAAATTCACAGCCATTTTTCATCCCCCAAAGAAGTGAAAACAATAAGCTCAAGGGTTGCCCGAAAAATATTGAACATTCCATCCCTTTTACTCATTGAACTAAATTTTTTCAAATGTTTAAAGAATCATGTTTTGTTTTGAACCTTGTTTTTTACTGCTGTGTGTATTTGAAAAGAAACTTCAGATGGAAATGAATAAAATGATTATTTTTCTGCTTGAGATTTCTTTTAACCTGTTACTAGCAGGAAATAAATGCTTTGCATATTATATCAAAGATAGAGTGTTTAAGAGGAGTTACTCTGGTAGAAAGCATGTGCGTATTTGTATGAGTGTGTGTGTGTGTCTGTGTGTGTGTGTTGTGCAATTGGAGTAAAGAAGGAGAATGAGTGGTGAGAGAAAAGACATTGAAAAAATATAGAGGGAGTTTTAAAATATTGGTTTGGGAGTCCAATGTAGTTTAGTGTTGTATAGACAGACAGCATCTGGATCTTGTTACTTTCAAGCCAGCCAAAGCCATCAATTTCAGGAATATTTTTGAAGAAGTTAGATCCATTAGGCATCCTAAGCTGATATTCAGCTAATTAGATCAGGGTAGTTGGGAATATGAGATCAGCTACTTTGACTATCATGGCAGTGCATATTGATTATTGTGTACTAAAAATTCAACAGTGCTGTGAAGTTGTTGAATACTGTTATGGTGCCTCTAGAATGACAGATATTAATAACATTCTGGCAGATGAAGATATGAAAATGTGCCTTGTTTTGAAAGTTGGAGTCACAGAAAGTATGGAAAGTGTCAATGTGCAGTAATATTTTACATGTGGGGACTTTTTGACGGGGTTAATCCTATACAACAAAGCACTAACATGCCCCAGTTTAAGAGGAAAATAACTGAGTTATTTCTGTATTACTTTTTGCCCCTATTACAGTTATACTTTAACATATAGTTTATAATTTTAAAGGAAGTATATGCTGCTTATATTTATTTGATAAATCTGAATGAAATTTTAAAACTCCACTGATCTAAGCTTGGCTTATAGTTATAATTCAATTTTAAAATCATAGTTATTTAAAATGACACATATAAAGAATACTTCTGGTTGATAGAAATGCAAATCTATGGTCAAAAAATCATATTCTGGTTTATCATTCCTTAAAATGTTGCCTAAATTCGGTATTTTTTTCTCCCAACCCACAACAGACATTTGCTGAAATTTGTTGTTTTATTTTTTAAGCTTGCTTTGTTTTCAGTAAGGGTTATCTATGGGATATTTAAAGAGTTAAACCATACTTACTCAGAAAGTGCAAAACACTGAACTTTCTACTTAAATAGTGCAATGTTCAATACAACTGTTATTTTTGTGATAGAGCAAAATGGAAATGAAACATTAAAAATAAAAACAAATGTTTTGCATTCTTTCAAATACATATTCTAGTTTTAGGGAAACTTGTGACACTTCTTTGCCTCCTCTGCTTTTATTTCCTATTATATTATACGCAGTCTTATAATTGTGCTTTATTTATGGAAATAATATATTTATGTATCACATTTTCAGTTATTTTCCACATGCTCCATTGTTTTATTTTAGAAAAATCTGCATGTAGACTGAACAATATGCAAACCTTGAGGTTGACTTGTAGCTGATTTGTAGCAGTATTGTTGCAATCTGCTCTCTTCCACACCTCACACTGTAAAAGATTTTGTTGATTTTCTTTTATACTAACAATTTCCCTGCCAAAATAAAGCAAATTCAGGAAGGAATGGTACTTTTTATTAAGACTATTGAGAAATGTTAATGAAATGTATATGTATAGGAGACATGATTTGATTAAAAACAAAAATTTTTTGGAGCAAATTAGCATTGCAAGGCCAATCCAAACAGAAAATTTTAGAGAAAAGGGGCCCCCAGGATAGTTTAATGACAAAACACAAAATGACATTTGATAAACTATAACCAAATATTTTTAATTATACCAAAGACCAACCTGTTGCTGTGAGATTATGAAGTCCTGGTTAAATTTCACTCTGAATATGAGATTTGACATGGTTTTTCTGAAAACACAAACTAGTTTTAGAAGGAAAACTAAGGAAAAAAAAAGAAAGAAAGAAAGAAAGAAAGAAAGAGAAAACCAAAGTCTGGTGAATTGATACCTTGCAGTTTAGACATAGGTATTTCTGTCATATTTGAAAAACTTCAGCCATGTTCATAAAAGGTTAGAAGTCATTCCAGAAATGAGCATGTTTCTTTCTTCTTTTTCCGCACCCTTACCAGCCTGATACCCTACACAGCCTCTAACCATGCTGCTCTTAAAACACTACTGCATTCTCTTCTTTGGCCGTCTGGCTCCCCAAAAGGTCCTAAAGTAAGAGGTTCAGATAAGAGGGCCCTTCAGATTTATTTTTTCTTGTTATTTATGTTGAGATGCTTGCATGAAGAAGGGGTCAGGTGTAAAGAGTAATTCGTCAACTGACTGATGATTTCGGGCTGACGTTTCACAGTCTGCAGCCTGGACTGTTGCCCAACTCTAAAAAGTCTAGCTGGGGTCCAACTGGCTGTGCCATAGAAAGCACAAACACTTGAAAACACAAGAAGTGAGAAGTAGGGAAAAAAAATAGCTCTGGCAGGGTAAAAGGGGCAAAAGATATTCTCACAAAGATGTGAATGTTCAGATCCCTCAAAAGCAAAACAAAACCTCCCAGAGCACACTCCTTACATGTGAAAATGTAGAAAATCTTGCTGAGGCAGGGAATAAGTTTAAAATTTCCTTAGTACTTCCTGCCTCAGATTCGCATTGATAGCCACAGTTGGTAACTTGCCAGTTGTTTTAAAACAAACTTGAAAACCCCAAGTTCTGTTTTTCTTTAAAAGCCTGAAACATACAAAACTGGTTTTCTAAAATTCTTCCAGTGATCCAATTTTTAGGTTTAACTGCAAATATTTTCTTTTGCTTTAGATGAAACAGTGTGATAGCATGAAACTATGATAAACCTTACTCGTCTCATTTTAGAATGTAGAGAATTTTAATTGGTTTTAAATAAGACAAAAATAGTAACATGGAACCACCTTCCCCTTACACTTTGTTTCTTTAGTCTCTCAAATCCTTACCAGACACATTTGTTGTCTTTTTTTTTGATCTAGGACATTTTATGATGTAGGCACTTCACAAAATTAAGTTTGGTGGCTATTTAAAATGAGTAGAAATGTAGAAAGTTCATGTTTTGTTTTGTTTTGTTTTGTTTCTCTCTAGAATAAATCCAAATTTAAGGGAAATACTATGTGTATTTCTTTTAACAGCGTCTTCTTTCAGCATTTTCCTTTCACTTTCTTTCACTCTGGAAAAAAAGAAAAACAGAATTACATAACACATAGCTATTTCCATGAAGTAATAAAGTCCATTTGAGGACTGGGGCAGGGGCAATTTGTAGGGAGAGGCACAAAAAAAAAAAAAAAAAAAAGAAGGAAAGCTGCAAGTTCATTTCAGGTCTTTCTGGCTTCAGGAATGCTGGAAAACTTCATTTTTGCACTAATATGATTTTACACAATCCTTTTTGACATTATCAGTGGTTCTTGGGAGAGAGACGGCTTACTCTCAATTATGTCCATGCAAAATTCTAGGAAAATCTGTCTTTTCCTTTAAAAGAAAAATTTTTTAGTATCAAACATTTTATTCAGAGTAAATGGCTGATGTGTATTCACAATTGGCTTCAAGTACTGCATTAAAATTGTTTTGTGACAGTCTCATAAGCTACAGCTGTATGTGATTAAATAGTGTAATATCAAAAGCATGTGAGAATAGATGTTCTGGTGCTATAGCTATTGCACAGCAAGAGTCCAGATGGAGCTGAAGGGAGACCAAGAGCAAAAATGTATTCATGTGTGGTAATACGTGTATTGAGCATATCTGCTGCTATTTTTTTGCAGTAGTGGGAAAATGTTCAACTATTTTGGTTGTGCTTAAAATATACTTTCTGAAAATGGAGACAGATGAACAATACCAGTTTTTAAAAATATGGACTGGGTAACGCCATTTAATTGGAGAACACATGGGTACTGAATGGGTCTAAAATCAGTACAAATGGAAAGATCAAAATTACTCCCATGGAGCACATATTCAAAAAGCAAAAGTGAATTATTCATTTCTGCTTTGAAATTATAAATACTTAGCTTCTATGTTTTTGCTACTTTTATCTGTGGAACTATTGTAAGAAAATCTTTAGGTCATTTATCCCTAATGAAAGCAGTGTGGGTAATAGAGTTCAGCATTTTAGAGATAGCAAAAGAGCTAACAATGATTTCTCTTTAGTGATATTTGGAAATACCATGCCATATTAAGTTTTGTACGAAAATTACACTTCTGTTGCCAGTGCTCAAGATTACAAAGCTACACAGGGACACATCACTTTTATTACTGAAGTAAAGCAGTTTCTGTTATATATAATGAATTATATTAATAAAGTTCATAGGTTTATTGTAATAAATCTATACTAGCTATTAATTTATATATAACAAATTATAATGAATATATGTAGGATTTATATGTAGCAAATGATTGTTTTCAGAGCCATGAGAAAGCTTGTAGAATTGGGTACTGGTCTTCCAATTTCCAGATTTTAGACACCAAAAAAATAAGAAAGAAAGAAAGACAGTAAGAAAAGGAGAGGTAATCAGAAGTGAGTTGAATTTGTTTCTTTTAATTTTTCTCTCAAGATGATATTGGCAGAGAACCTGAGAACATCTAAAATGTTTGGTGGTTTTGCATATATACATTTATTTTTCAGAAAATATATATCATGTGGCATCAGATATATGGATAAAGTTTGAGTAGTTCAGTACTTCCACTTCTAATATTTATTAAAATTAAAGAAATGAATAGTTAACATGCTTTTTTCTTTGGGGACATGCTCTGATTTCTGTGTCAATCATTGTTTTCTAGGACAGGTTCATTTGCTAAGATTCCTTCTAGGTTTAACTTTTGTGACTGTATCTTGGAAAGAGCTGAGCCTTCTCTGGTGTCCTAGTAGTATTGTGAGGTGACCTCAGTTTTATGCCTCTGACGAGTTTTTATTTGATTCCTCAGTGCTTTCTACAGAGCAGATCGAATGCTGCTTTACAGGCTGTCGGGTAATTTGTCAAATTTAGCTGTGTGTATCCTTCGCCACGTCTAAGTCCAGTGCACTGAGACAAACATATCCATCGCTATGGAGTGTGTGGAGAGCATTCCTGGGGGTGGAGAGGCAAAATGACAAGTACTGCTTAATCATTATCATTGCAGGCTTTGTTGTGATAGTTACAGTGTTTTCCTCTGAATGGATAAAATTAGAGCTTTTCCTAAACTTAATAGTGACAGCATGAAGTTTTCCTTTTCCTCCTCTAACTTCCTTTCAAGAGATTGAGAAAGAACTGAGCAGTGTGCGTATAAATGTGGCTAAACTAATTGAGATAATGAAGGAAACTAGGGCTTCCACATTAAAATATTAACAACTTTACTTTCATGAATGATTACAAGTCCTAGAATAAATGTGGAAATAATAACAAATACATGCAATTTTATTTTTATTAATCTAAAAATTCCTGAACCTTCCAGTGGCAGCCTTTAATTCACGAGACAAAAATACTATAGTTACTATTGTATGTGGTAAAGTAAGAAGAAAATAATAGCTCCCCAAGCTCATACAAACAACATTTCTCTTTCTAGATACCCTTTTTTCCCCAAAAGTTCCAGTAAACTAAATTGATGAAATCAAATTTCATAAAAGATCCCATTTGTAATAATTTATTATTTTATTGTTGAAAATAACATTTTTTCATATAATGTATATAATTTAGTGCATAAATTATTATTATACTTGCTCTAATTGCATGTGCACATGTGGAGTATGAGAAAGGGAACATAGTACCTCGAGAAAAATCCTTTATTTCTGTTCATGTTAATCTCTATTAGTTTGTTCACCTATGAAATGGAAGCAATGAGACCCCCCATCCCAACCCCACTCACCAATATCATCAGTATATTGCAATGACCTCTGATAGGGGAAGGATAACGTTACCATACTATTCAGCCTAGGAGCATCCATAGAGATGCAACACTACTGTATGTTTTTATTTACTCATTACAGACTCAGTTTTGAGGGAAGCAATCTGTCATTTTAAATAGAAAAGAGTTTAGGAGGACTCCAAGTGAGTAAAAAGCAATTTTTACTTGTTGGAATTCAACCTTTACTACATATTTGGAGAAATATTTGTAATACATCAAACAACTAAAACAGGTAACTATGTTCACAAAATTATAAAATATATAATATAATTATCTACATATAAAAAACCAAAAGGAACTATATTGAGTTCTCAAACAAAAAAGATGTAAATTAAATCCTAAATGTTGTTGTATGAATAATAAACAAAATAAAACAACTAGACTAGACTTACGTTCATAGTCAAGGTAGCTGTGATATTGCCCATTCTTCTTGTATGGAAAATAATGTATAGTAAAAGAAAATTAAAACTAAGGATATTTTATATATTGATAGTAATACTTATAGTTTAGTATAAGTGTTTCTTATAGGTAGCAATACTTATGTGCTTAAATTTGTTTTAGAATTTTCTTATTATATTGTCAGATTAAAATTAATATTTTGTTAATATGCAACATGCATATAAACACTGGGTTTTTTAATTTGTGCTGATCATCTTGAAACTGTTTATTGATCATGCATAGAATTTAATAAGCACGTTGAAAAGTCTTTTATTGTTTCTCTAATATGTGTGCTGCTGTCTATTTAACTAAGTGGTTTCTGCTCACTGATGACAATTTAATAAAAAAGAATGCTAACTATCCAGTCTCTAGAACTAGTTAAAATATCTTAAAAAGTTTTTTTATGAAGGTGAGTGGTGATTGAAGCTATTGTTCATGTTTGAAAATGCTCATTTTGCAGCTTTTAAAGACATCAATCACACAAATTGAAATGTGGCACCCTGATTTAATTTAAAATCAAGATATCTTAAGTTTCTTTTTTTTTTTTTTTTTCCCCTGGTACCGGGGATCTAACTCACAGCTTTGTACTTGCCAGGCAAGTGCTTACACCACTGAATTAAATCCCCGGCCCTAATTTTTGAGACAGGGTCTCACTATGCAGTTCAGGTTGGCCTTGAACTCACTTTGTGGTCCAGGTGGGTCTCGAACTCACAATGATCCTCTTTCTCAGCCTCTTGAGTGCTGGGATTACAGGCATGTGCCACCACGCCCGGCTTAAATTTCAATTGCTAAATAGTTTGAATAGACTGAGCATTTCAAGAAATAAATACAAAGCTTGGAATGATGTTGGTGACATCACTTACTGATGATTTGTCACATCTTCACAGATTGTTTTCTGTAATATGAAACAAAAGGCACAATGACATTATCGTGGTGTCTAATTGCTTTGCGAGGCATGAAAGAACCACATTTTATGTTCTTGTACTTGGTGTCAGTCACTTGACAAGTCATGACAACCCTTGTGTTAGCCTTGGTTTAAACTTTTGGCTACTAGAAGTCTTGTTCAATGCCAGGTCCATCACTTCAAACTGTACCTTTAGAAACAAGAACATTACATTTTTAACCTAAAGAGGAAGAGAATACTGAAAAGATTAAAATTCTGATATTCGTTCTTCAATTCATTAAAAAAATGATTAACCACTGACTTTAAACTTCACTAGAATAATATGTCATGTTAGCAATATCAGAAGTTTTTGTTTTCTGATTTGTTTTTATTATGTTTTACTTTGTTGATAAATTGGGAAAAAAACAACACAAGAAAAAAATCAGAAGGAATAGCTCAATGAACATGGAAAAATTTCTCTTCAAGTTTTATGACTTCTTTGAAAACTGGCAGTCAATTTTTGGTCTATTTCCTAGAAAATTTTGGAGACCCCATCCTGTCTCAAAATCATTGCAAATCAAAATTTTTGTAAAAAGATATTGAAAGAGATCTTATAAAAGTGTTCCTTAAATGCTCTGAGTACAAGCAAATTTCATGCGTGCTTGTGAATGTAAGGTCATCATCTTGCAAAGATTCCAACCTATGGATTGTTTTCAGGTACAACAAAATTACAAGAAGTCTAAGTGAAATAATTAATAAAATTCACAATGTATTATTTTACATAGGAATGCAAACAAATGTCTATTAGTTTTGGTTTTGCAATTTTATTTCTAGAGTCTGAAGGGAACCTATGTTTTTTTCTCATCATGCCTGTGTTTCTGTGAATCCCTGCAGTGGTGAAAGCACTAAAAATCTGGCCCTATATCTCATTATTATGGTCTTTTACTTAGAAGATCTTATATTTTATTGATACCAAATTTCTGAAGAGCAACACATGGTAGAACAGCCCTGCGTATTGGAAAATATTATTAACATTCTTTGGCTAAAATATCTCAAAGGCAGACACATTGGGCTGACCTTTGGCAGCAAGAGCAGCTGGGAGTTCCAGGTCTGAGTGCCAGGTTCACAGAATTTTTCATTGCGTAATTGATGGAATTGTTTATTACAGACAGAGCTTGACTGTAACAGGTGTTTCCCTTGGCTCCCAGCATAGGGGTACAGGCAAGAGGCAAATCAATAGCACAGTACTTTATTGGAGAATCTTTCTCAATTCTTTCCCAAAATATGGCAGTGAACTTTTTACACATATTAAAATTGATACTTTCTCTTGTTTCCTAGTTTCTGTGCTACACTTCCCTCTGGTAATATCTCTAGGGACCCAGGCACCTCTTTCTCTCACCTAGAGGATCCATGTCTCTCTTAAAGAACACATGACCATCCAGAGCCACCATTGCTCTTAGAAAATGGTTGGGCATCATGAGGATACTACTTATTGAGCCCTAATTGAATCATGATGATTTCTGTCATTTTCATTCTTATCCCAATATTGCAAGAAAATGAAAACCTCGAGAGTACACATGGTCATCACTTTCTATTTTAGAAAGGAAAGAGTTTTTCTTTTTGTTGTTGTTATTGTTGCTCTGTACTTGTTTGGTTTTGTTTTTTCTCTAGCTCCAAACATACCATCATACCTAACAGTTCACTCTCTTCTCTATCTTGAAGAGAAAAATCTTCCACAGTCCCTCTATGTTATTATTCTCCACTTAATCACTTTTTCTTCCCAGTTCACAGGAATGATATCAGCTCATAAGGAATCAGCTTTTTATTGCTCTTACACATAAAACACACACGCATATACACACACACACACATATTCTTGAATGTTTGGAATGTTATTTTAATGACACTGATTTGCTCAGAGATTGGATGACCAAGTAGAAGTATAGGTTGGTAAAGTGGCTTTAAGAAGTTACTTAACTGTTTTTCCTGGTTGAATCTTATTGAAATACTAGTAATATATATATTTTTTTACTTTCTGCCAAAATATTGTTTTCCCATCACCTGAGACATAGTGACAGTGTATTATGCAATTTACATATCTTTTACTACGCTATTCAGATATCTTTCATTTCCTATTATTTTTCATAGCATCTCTTCAAAATCATTGATTGTTTGATTCTAATTTTCCCAGAGAATTCCATAATAGTTGTTTATCTTGGGGAGAGGCTAATGCTTCCCATATCACTTAGTGAGGAGGCCGCTAATAGCAGATTAGAAAATGATGAAAAGATGAGCCGTGTACAGGTTGATTTTGATAAGTGATTTTTGAGGGGCATCAAAGAAGACAAAACAGAGAGAAGAGTCAGAATCTAAAAGTGCTAATGATCAATCAGATCTTACTCCACTTTTGAAATTTGCTGGAAGTTGACAATTGTTTTTCTTTGCAAAAGCAAAAGATAAGGCCTATTTGGTGGGGCTGGGGGTTTAGCTCAGTGGCGTAATTACCTTGCTGGCAAGCACGAGATCATGAGTCCGATCCCCTATACCCATAAAAAAAAAAAAAGACCTATTTGGCAAGCAAAGATAATTAGCAATAGAATAACCATCTTTGGGGAAAACAATTTTAATTTGAATACACAATTGAATATGGAGGAGTAGTGCAGTTGTGACTTTCAGTGTTGTCAAAAACAAAAACAAGATGCTTACATTGACAATGAATGCTCTACTTTAGTTCCTTATATCCTGTGGCAGGATTGTGGGGCATTTGCTTCTGTGGTTTTAGCTTGCTTTGTATGTTCTCGGGGAGATACTGTATGGAAGCATTATTGGAAAGAGGTGTTGTTTTGCTTTGGCTTGTTTTTTTTTTTTTTTTTTTTTTTTTAGAAAGAAGCTTTGGAGTGAAGTTTTAATTGGTATTTTGGGATTTCTATGTATAAAATGTTCATGTAGAAATAATTGTGAGTGAGGCTCTTGTTCTGCATAGAATGGATCTGGATTTGAAGAGGAAAAGGCAATGTCATTAATTATAAAAGCAGCAAAGCTGTATTGGCATAGGAATCACGTGATGGAAATTGCTAAGCAGACAACTGTGATATTTGAAGGCCACCAATGTGCCTGAGGACACGAGAAGCAGGTCAACTGAGGATATGTGCGCAGTGGTGCTTACTTGTTCTGGACCCTCAGTATAATCATAACCTAGAAGGTAATGTCTAGATTTCCATATGGCCCAAGAAAGACTAGTTATTATTATTATTATTCTCCATGATCCATCTTTTCTGCCTTTTATTGTACTCATGTCTCCACCCTTATTTCATTGAGATTAGCTGTCTGATGTGATTGCTTTACACTACATCTTCTGTATTTCTCTGCTTTGCCTGAATTGTCCTTCCCGGGGGTGATTCTTTTGTTTCCTACTATATGCCCCTTGTTATTTCCTACAGACCGCTTTTCTCCTACTCAAAATTTCTGTTATGAATTTCCCTCCTTTGCCCTCCCTACCCTCTAGTCCTCTTTCACTTTATACTGTCAAACTTTGGTTCCTTCCTGTTTTTTTTTTTTTTATATTGCATTACTTCATGTGGGTTTTTGTTTTTACATTTCATTCCAAGGTATAGTGAGATCGGAATTTGACACTCTCCTTTTTTGTGCCTGATTGTAAATTTATTTTTAGATTTTAACAAACTGTTTCTCTCTCTCTCTTGTTTTAGATGTGTTATTTCAATATCATATACATCTATATTATATTCATAGAGATAGTCACATTTGTATCAGGGTTAGTCTGTGAATATTGTGTGATCTACAGACGCAATGCTCTTGTGGGACCTACTATAGTGCCTGATGCAGACAGAAGCCTTAACAAAAGGTTTTCAGACTGAATTAACCACCTTGTTCTGCACCTATTGTACATTACTCTATTGCTAAAGGCAATGCTTTTTAAAGTCAGAACTGCTTAATATCATCTCTACCTCTGTGATGCTTTATGTCGAAATACATTCTGTGTACCAGAAAGAAATGAGTCTCAGTAAACTATCCCTCAAGTATCCAGACTGATGTAATTACTTCCCACCCTGATTTTCCCTGCAAAACATGTGGGTCACTGGGATAATATCCCCAAGTGCTGTTGGCTTAAGCTGGGTTACATCCTCAGATTGTTGGATAATCTCTGTTATCAGCAGGTGAGCTAAGACAGGGCATAGGAGAGCAAGGGAAAAAGAGAGAGAGGGAGAGAGAGAGAGAGAGAGAGAGAGAGAGACAGAGAGAGAGAGAGAGACAGAGAGAGAGAGAGACAGAGAGAGAGAGAGAAGGAAGAGGGCAGAGGGGAGAGAAGGGGGGAGAGGAGAGAAGAGAATGAGATTCTGAAAAGGAAAAGAAACCACCGTAGTGCTGCATTCCAAGATGCTGGCAAAAGACACACCACACACATGTGCCAGTTCAGAGGGGGCAAAAGTGAATTTCAAAGACAGACTGAGAAGTTAAGACATGGAACTTTGGGATGAAAGTAAGCAAGTAGGTCAGGACTAAATGGTAGTGGTAGTGGTTTGGAAGGAATTTGAGAGGCAATTCCTGAGCAATGGCCAAGAATATCAGCCTTTATATGTGGCTTCCTTTCATGGGTTTGCGGAAAATTGGGCATATCAGCAGATGAATTTAGCTTAAACAGCTAGGACATGAGCTGAGTGGTAGGCCCAGAATTTGGTCAGTTTTACTTAATCAAGATCCAGAATCTTCAGCAAAAGAAAAGTCATCTCTTAAATATGCATGCCATACACCCATTCACAACAATTGTCTGATGGGAGTTTTCAGAATTTTAAAAGGATTTGAAAGATCAAATGAGAATGACAAAAGTCTCGTTTCAGAAGAGGAGTGCTAACACAGTTTCCCAATAAAATTAATTAAGCAGGTATAAAGTTACGTCTAATGTAAAGAGAGATGATATGAGATTCTGAAATAAACTTCAAAGGTTTCCACACGTAGAAATATATGAAAAAGTAATCCAGCTGTGGGTAAATGAACAAAATGTGATTTTGATTTTGATTTCTCTTGATTTTTCCCTGTTATGCAAAATCTTTTTTTGTTTGGCCTATAAATATTTTCTGTATCAAAATCTTTTATTGCCTTGATAGCATTATTACCACTGTAGAAAATATTGTTTCTAGATCCATAACTCCTCTAAATTTAATAAAGTTGCTATTAAAAATTAATACATGATTTGTATGTCTGGTAAAATGATTAGACATACATAATAAAAATGTTAGCTGGGCGTGGTGGCGTACGCCTTTAATCCCAGCACTCAGGAGCCTGAGGTAGGAGGAGTGTTGTGAGTTCCAGGCCGGCTTGGGCTACAACATGAGCGCAAGGCTGGCCTGAGCTACATAGTGTGACCCTGCCTCAAAAAAGTAGGGCAGGGAGTTTGGCACAGTGATTTAAGCACCTGTCTGACAGGCACGAGGTTGTGAGTTCAATCCCCGGTGCCACAAAAAAAAAAAAAAAAAAAAAAAAAAAAAAGTTAAAAATCTCTCTCAATACAACATAAAGTCATGTTATCAAGAAATCTCTAAATAACTGATTGGCTAAGTTTGTCCTTCAGTAGCCTTCTCTATGCTCTTACACATGTCTCACAAGACCTGTGGTACATAAAATCATACTGAACAGGTTGCTTAATTACTTCCTTTTCAATAACAAACATATTTTGTGCATTCTTACCAGATCATTAGAGCCCTCTGTAACTTATTGTCAAAATAATTATTCTTACTATGTTTGTACTAAATTTTATGGAAGTAATGTCCATTGACAGACATGCATTTTATTGTCACTGCTTTGCCAGTTATGAAAAATGCTACAATATGCAGTAAAATTGCTCATTTAAGTATTGAAAAGTGAATTGATGATTTTAAATCAAATTGGCTTCCTTTAAGACACTGAAAATCACATGATGGGCTTCCTGTGACACAAAGATTTTCTTGGATGCCTATTTCAGAGATTCAGTGACCTTAATGATTGTCCCAATTCTTTGTGTTTGGGTAACACAGGTTGTGGTCTGTTCAGGTGAGAAGATGAACATCCTGATTGGGTTCAGAATGAAAGAGAATCTTCCAGTTTGGAAGAAGCAGAGATGTCTCGTTTCCTTTGGGACACAACTGCAAATTCCAGTATTGGCTTTGCATCAGCAGTGCTGCCATTGGATCATTTCTATTCATTTTGTATGGGCTGCTTTTGTGTTTCAGTTCAATGTGCATAATTTGCCATCTGATAGTCTAAACTGAAAATGCAGTAACAGGCAAAGAGGACTTTAAACAGCCTAAATCTTGCTAATGGATTAAAACTCCTCTGAAGTATTTTTTGTCTTAGAGCAAGTATTTTATTTCTCAAAGGTTTTGAGTATCAAGATTTTTCTTTATATGTTATCGTTTTGGGAACATGAACAACCATGTTGTCTGATAATTCCTGTCTTGATTGTTATTAGTGCTATTTAATATCGAATAATGTTATAGAATATCAGTTCATCTGGAAAGAAGGACTGGTAAATCTAATGAACCTAGATTAAGTCTGATTGCATTTATTTTTCCTTCAGAATCTACAGTTGTTCTTTCTCAACCTTAATCCCAATTTCATTAAGATCAGAACGAGATAGTAAAAAAGTAATAATATAAAAGTTTAGCTAATGAAGATTATGTGCTAGGATGATATTGAAATATATACTAACTAAAATTTGACCACAGGACAGTGTACATAAAGCCTCAAGCGTGTGCTCTTCCTATAGAAAAGGCCAAGAACATGTATTTTTAATAACATTTAATACTCTTCATATAGTCACCTTTCAAAGAATTTAATCACATCTTCAAAATTTGATGATTATTCCCTACTCACTTCTTTAGGAATTCAGGGAGCTTTTCCTAACTTAGGACAAAAATGACGTTTTTTCACTTCTACTTTGATGAGTGAGAGTTAGGCATTGGCAGTTTGGTTCAACACGTTATAGCTCAATAAACTTTTCCACTTTTTACAACTGGAAGATTCACTATTCTTCATTCATCCTGGAAAATAACTAGTGTGAAATATATCACTTAGATTTAGGGCAAGTAGAAATAGCTTTAAAAAATCTAGAAAATTAATAATCAGTAATGATCCAAACCAAACAATTTAATGAACAGCAATTTGATCTGAGTTTGATCTGAGTTTTACCATTTCTCATTGTGAAACCATTTCTGTATTATTCACTTTCTTGCCTCTGGACAAAATGCCCAGCACCTCAAATTTAAAGGAGGAGAGGCTTATTATAGCTCATACTTTCAGTGGATTCAATTCTTGGTTAGCTGTTTCCAAGGCAGAAACAGCATGGTGGAAAGCTCCTGGCAGGGAAAGCAAACAAACAAACAGAAAAACAAAAGAAAGAAAGAAGGAAGGAAGGAAGGAAGGAAGGAAGGAAGGAAAGAAAGAAAGAAAGAAAGAAAGAAAGAAAGAAAGAAAGAAAGAAAGAAAGAAAGAAGCTGCTTATGTCTTGATGGCTAGGAAGCAGGGAAAGGGAGGGAGGAGCTGTAGATGAGAATACACCCATTCAGGTTACACACCCAGTGACCTGCCCCTTCGGACCAGGCCGTACCTCCAAACATGACATTTTTGGAGAACATTTAACATCCAAACCAAACAACTCCCAGAATTTCTTTACCTTTTTATATTTCAGTTTCCTGTCATTTCTTTCCATCACAAGAATATTTAGTTATTTGATAAGAATGTCTTCAGGATCAATATTAGACTAGTAGTAATGTGTTTCAGTGTTCTGCAAAGAATGCCAATACATTAACTTATTATGAAGCTGATAAAATATAAATAAGAGCCATTTACTCAAAGAGATTGTGATTAGTGATAATGGTGAAGACAGAGCAACTGAAAGACGGGGGATTGACTTGATGCATGAGCATAATGGGGCACGGAACCTTGTGATGGCTCAGATCAATGCTACTCATTGAATCATTTCTTTATACCTCTATTATGCTTCTCAGTATCTAACTCTGCAATCAGTGACACTAAAAATCATATAGAGATTTGCTTTCAAATTTTTCTCATATTTCTTACACGATCTTTATTTTTATTGTTTTTCTGTTTTGGAAAGTAGGGCCAGTCTGTCTCAGTACTCTATTGAAAACTCACCCTGCAGTCTAAAGTGAATTTATTGGAAAATTGTCTGGTTCTTACATTGCTATATTTCACAATGCTTGTACTTTCCTCATTTAAATTTTCAGGGTGCCTCCATCCCCTATAGTAACGAAATGAGAGGGAGGGAGAGGTGTCATTTTCTTGCAGCCAGCTCCCAGAGTATCAATTCTTGCTTTCCTAGAGTGAAACCTTATGTTTAAAAGTGCTGTGAGTGAGGTTAGCACTGGTGCTGGGTGTGGTGTTAAGTTTTAACTAGACAATTCCCCAGCTCTGCAGTGTGGAATGACAAAATTGGATTTTCTTTTAATTTTTCAGCTTAGCACGGCACTATCCAGTAACCTTCAAACTTCCTCATATTTAATATCACTGAACTTTAATTTTACTCTCTTGTTAATCTTCCTCCAATTACAACAGCTGCCCCTGCCAAACACTCAAGCTAAAAGCTCAAAGCCCATCTTAGCGGTCATCAAATTGTGTGGTCCCCAATCCCTACCCTAGCAGGCAATGCTTACTTAATAATTATTAATTTAATAAATGACTGATCCTTGTCTATGGAACTTGCTGTTCAATATCTAAACTCTAATAACTCTGATAGATACTTTTAGATACTTAACTGCTTTTCCTTCTCTTCGGTATAGCCTGTAAGTTTCACCAGAAGAGAATCTTTGTCTGTTCCATCTTTGTATTGTCCCACTTTCTACAAAACTAGCTGAACACTGTCAATATCTATAGAATAGAGTAGATGATTTTATTCCATATGCATCTTTTAGTTGACTTCATAAACTTTGAGAAAGTTTAATAAACCCCCTCCTTACTTATTATAATTATTTTTGGATTAATTTGTTATTTTTAATTTTAAAATACTATTTCAGTTTCATTTCCAAGGTATTCATATAAATTGATGGAAAAAATGTAAAGTTGCACACCAGGCGTTTGGCATATTTTTTGTAAAATATTTGATTTCTTCTTTTACTCACATGCTTACTTCAAGGTTAATCTAGACTTAATCAAAAGCAGATATCTAAATGCCTCTTCCCACCTATTTGTATGTTTGATCTGATGATCTGATGATAGTTTTGTAAAAAAAGAAAATAAGATTTTCTGGGTTTGTGGCTTATTGTATTACTTTTCCTCTCATCATAGTGTCCATTTATTTTGAATCCTAAGTTAATGGGTACTTGGAATAGTAGGACATGAAATAAAAGTACTCTATTGATCAGTACTATTTATAGACTCTTCCATAGGTCAGCTACAACTCTTCTATAGGTTGGGATAAGAAAAAGGTAACAGTGTGATTCTTGCCCTTTAGAAGCTGAAAATTTTTGTGACAAAAAAGAAGTGACTCATGGAACCAAGGAGAGGGATTAAATATGAAATCATGTAATACTGACTTAAATTGAAAGAAAAAAAAGTTGATAACTTGGGAAGTAGACCCAGAAAAGGAGAAGAGAAGCTTGAGATGGGCAAAAATTTATGTGCTGATATATTGCTTAAGTCTGGGAAAGTAGGAGAGGTCTTCCTGCTGGGATAAGAACAGAAACAAAGCCCAGGATTGAGTTGGAAGTGAGAGAGATACAGGGCAGTGAGAAACAGACCTCCGTGGAAGAGGATTGCAGTTAGAGAGGCGCCAGATTTCATGGCTAGAAAACAGAAACTGCAGTTGCCTGAAAAGAAAAAAAGATCAATCATTTAATCTTGGCGAAGGGAGTGGTTTTGTAAACTTACTCCAAAGACATTAAGTATAAATGCTGTTACCCTTTTAACCAAGATGATTCTCCACTTTTGAGTAGGTGAAGCCTGAGGTAAGAATTGGACGCTGAGATGAAGCTGCACTAGTTCTGCTGAATGATCCAAATCTAATGCCAAACACAGACTTAGGAATCATTAAGGAGGTGACATTTGAAGTGATAAATATGAGTGTGATCACCAAAATATGGATAAGGCAGTGAATGTAGAGAGATATAACTTATCTGGGAACTATAGCAAGAAAGTTTATTCTCTCTTTCTGTCTGTGACATACGTTTCTTTACTCTTGATTGAAGATTGGACTCTACAGGATGAGCCTCTTTAAATGTTAACAAAAGAATTTGAGTGATATTCCTAAGAGAGTTCAGAAAACCTGCCTAGCCAAAACTTGACCCATCTGAAAATCTGAAATTTTCTTGTCCAACTTTACATTTTATTCTTATAAGCAACTATTTCCTGACGTTTGCTTCTTATTTTATTTCCACAGTACTTTTGTGTGGGTCATCCCAATTTTCCAAAGTTTTGTCAGGCAGAGTAAAATAGTAACAGTTGACTATGTTTTGTTTTATTTTATTTTATTTTATTTTATTTTATTATTTTTTGCTTGTCTAAATGATTCTTTTGTGTTTGAATGATCAATCAACTATTTTGTCTGGGACTTTTTTCTTCAGCTGCATTTTAAGGCATGAATTCTTAAAGTTTAACATGTGCAAGAATCCTTGGAAGGATTTGCTGAAGCAGTGATCTGTGTTTCCCCGTTTTAATGATAGTCCTCGGCTGGGGTGGGGGAGAGAATTCAATTTATCCTGGTCTCCTAAATGATACTGATGCCTCTAATTTTCCAGTTATAGGGGAAACAACCATTTCTCCTTTTCTCATTTAGCCCTTTTTCTCAAAGACACATCCAACTATGTGAAGTAGTATATTGAAATTTATTGATGGTGGTATTATTATTATTATTACTGTGCACTCTACAGTCACTTCTCTAGATAGGTATGATGCAGTACAAATCATAATAATTGATTAAAATTATTTTCTAGCAATTTTATGTCTGTATCTTCAGACTTTCATGATGGAAATTTGAAAGGGAGTGCAGTCAGCTGTCCTCAGGATCTTAGCAAGAAGAAAAACTGGTTTGCTTTCTGAGAGTTACAATTAACTGACTTTTTCATTGCATGCTGAAAAAGGTTTTATTCAAGTGTGCATGAATATATCATTTAATCAGTGATTTTTGAAGATATTCAAAGAAAGAAGATGCTGCAAAAGGGATTAGTATTTGGAAAGAAATGTGCTGCCCTGGCCAGAGGAGAGAAGGTAGAATCTCAAACTTCAAGCAATCTTACTATTAAGGAGGTTCTCTGCTATGTATCTGGGATGTTTCAACAGGCTTCATTCTGTCTGAGGAAGAATCCCTGCTGCCTGTCCATTTCTCTGTCTTTGAATTTCATTTTATAAGCAGTTTGCTTATGCTTTTATTTCTCCAAAATGTGAAAATGCTGCTCCTATAAGGATATTTTCTGTGACCTATCAATGGTTATTGTTTCAGTTTACACCTTAGCCTTGATGTGAATTGATTTAAGGTAACTTTTCTAGGATTCCCTTCATCTCAGTGTATGCTCAGAAGTCCAGTTTCTAAATCTTTTGGGATGGGGCAACAACTATGGCTTCCTAGCCATTCACCATGACTGCCAAATGGTGAGTCCTCGGAAAAGCCAACAACCGTGCCTTGGTGGAGAATCATCTGCTCTCCTGAGCATTTTATGTGCTGTTCATTTGTTCATGCATTAGGAAGCAGAGCTATAGAATTTTATAAAACTGAAAGGAACTTTGAAATCATCAGGGCTAGCCCTTTCACTGTGAAGTTGAGGCCATAACCTTCCACTGGTGTTTGTCTATCTCATGAACCTGGCAATTGACATGATTCAAAAGACTGGGTTCACTGTTCAGATGTAGACTACAGTGTTGTGGAGTGTTCTTTTGTGATACCTTAGTCTGAAGTGTGTTGCTTGGCATTGGGTTCAGGTGCTAACTTTAGAGTGCAAACCCATCAAACCTTAACCTCTAGGTCCATTCTTTATGAATCATGTGTGTGCATTATAAAAGCTGTCTATTTTGCTTACCTTTAAAAGTGGATTTTCTTTTCATTGAAATTCCCTTTTTAACCTTTGTAGCAGAGGAAAACACTTGATCAAAACTGCAGAAAATAAATCCTGTTGAGAAGAATGCATCAAAGGGCATCAAACAAGGCTGAATAGATGGTGGACTTGTACTAGTAAACATAGAACTTACATGCAAATTTCATTAATTAATGAGGGGAAATAGGTTTTTTTCATAGAAAATTCTTAGTATTTGATTTTTGTATATTCTGTTATAATGGGAAGAAGGTGGTCAAAAAACTTGATCGTAAATATTTACTCATTTGGAGTTTCAGTTTTTCCTTCTGTAAGAGATTTGGTCAGGAGGATTGGGGTATTGTATGCAGTATGTTTCACAGATGGCTTTTGGTACTTAGAGAAGAAATGCTAGCTATATTTAGGGACTATATCCAAGTTAAACTGATATTCAGGGTGGATGGAAAAGATGGATTTACAAGCACTGAGAGAATATGTCTGATCTTCCCACACTTTAGCCTGAACTCTGGTTTGTTTAGCTTTGCATACTTGGATCCACTGATATCACCATCTCACTGATAAAGCTCTGCCTCAGACTTGACTGATTTAAGGAGGACTGTTACAGCTCTAACTTCACCATGTGGGAGAGCTTAGAAATAAATCACCAACCCAGGTATGGAATGTGGTAATCTGATCATAAATACCACCAATGCCTGACATTCTCACCAAAGGTCAACTAGGTAACCATGTAGCCTTTGAGTTTTCATAGACCTATGGTTCCCCCTTAATCCTGGGTTAGTTATTCCACTTGACATTACTGTAAACCTTGTGCCCTCTTCCAGGACAGTCTGGCTTCCCAGCATTGTTCATATCCATTTTCCTTCTAAATGAGATCTAGTGCTTGCTGAACTCTAATAATCTGAGCCCTTCCCAAATTCCCAGATATGACTGTTCATCACACTTAATAGTATGCCTTTTCTTGATTTCTCCATCACATTAATTTGCATTTTCAGTGCCTGATTTTTGAAGCATCATTTGAGTTTGCCCTTTAGTAATAACCTTTAGGAACTGCCCACCTGGCCACATGTCTTCCCAGTCTTCCTCTTCACCCCTTAATTATCCAGCTAAACTGGGCTTCTTCCTGTTGTGGCAGTTTGCCAAGGCCTTTCTACTCCCCAAGGGCTATTGCCTTTGCTTCAATTTCCCCCCAACCCTGTTTAATCTTAATGTGATTGGATTTTACTTGTTTTTCACATCTGAGCTTAAAGTTCTCTACTACCTGTCAGTGTAAAAGAAGCCCTCAGTCCAGCTTTATTGCTTCACCATACTTTAATTCTCTCCAGTACCTATTATCCTTACTGTTATTTGATATTTTTCTCATTTGTTTGCTACATGTTTTCCCTACTAAAGTGTAAGCTCTATGAGAGCAAGAATCTCTTCTATTGTATTCTCATCTATATATCCAGTACCCACAACAATAGCTAGCCTGTTGTAAGTGCCCTATAAATGTTTATTGTGTGCTGTATAAACATTTTAGCTGCCTTTTAGGTTTTGATCTGCATCTGGCTGTGTTCTCTGTTGTTGTGCCATATAAAATGCCAGAATAGTGATTCCTTTGTCTCTGATAATGAAAATAAAACTATTCACCTCTAATTCATTGTCCAACTTCAGCCACCCACTTCCCTAAGCCAGGATTACACTGTTAATTGATGGCTACATTCACAAGAGCCTTGGTATCCTCAGAGTGTTCCAGGGACCCCCATAAGTTAATCTGACCATGAAATCAAAATGGCTTGTCCATCTTTGTTGCTTGAAGTTGTTTCTGGATTTCTTTTACTGGAATTATATTGATGGCACCTGCAGTGAATTATCTACATCCTCTTTAGGTAAAGTGATTTTGCAGAGCAAACTGGTGAAAGCTTTGCTTTTCATTTTTAAAATACCTGAAGGAAGTTATCAACATAATAAACCACAGAGATTCACTGTTTCAATTCCGCTACAGCTCAGCAGTCACAGAATGGACAGAAGGAAGCTTAAACCTTAGTAGGGAGGTTTTGCAAAACATGTGAAAACAACCAAAGGCACATGTCTGGACAGACACTCCTGTCTTTGTTATTTGACACTTACTTGTCTTTTCTTAGACCTTTAAAAAAACCTATTTACTGAAAATTTCAATGTATGATTTTTGCATAGATGACATTTGTTCTCCCTTGTTGTTATATTATGTCCCAGTTTTCCTATTGGAAAGCTAATCTACTATTGAATATGATTTTAGTTCTATTGTTTGTCAAGATACAAGGCAGTTTCCTACAAAATGAACTCCTGAGCCAATCTGTGAAAAACCGCTACTCTTTCCTAAAAAGATGTATCTGGATTTGTCAATATTACCGTTAGCATTTACAAAGAATGTCTTTTAGTGTCTTCAATTTAAATCTTCATTGCTTCAGTGATTGCTGTATTAGGGGGTTGATTCTTCAGATTTACCTTTGCTTTAATTAGGTAGATTTTTTTCTTTTTGTAATGAAGAGTCATTTATGGTTGCTTACAGCCCTAGAAACTTAACTTATGGTGATTATTTGATAAATATTAAGCATTAGAAGACTGATAGTTGATATTTAGTATTACAGGGAAAAAGCAACAGAAACTCAGATTTTCACTCCTGTCCTGCATTTCTACTAGAACCAGAGTTGTGTAAAGGAAAACATTGCTCTCAAGGATTGTGGACACCATTACCAGAAGTCTGATTTCAACTGATGAAATTAAGGCTGCATCATCTTGATTTTACTTATACTATTCCCTTTCCTTGAAAGCTTCCTCAGTTCTCCCTGTCCCATCTCCATCTCCCAGGCCTTGTTCATGTCTTATTTCCTAAAATTATATCTTCAGAAATTAAAATAACCTTTCTTCCTACTCATCTTGTAGCCCTCCCAGTATGCAGATAAGAAGGCTTCCAATCCTGTTACTACAGCAAAAGTCACAGTTTAATCTGTTAAATGAAGGAAATCACAATTAAGAGCAAACTCACTCTTTTAAAAAATGTACACTCATTATTGAATATACTGATCTCATTTGAAATAGCTGCTAATTCTATGACCATTATTTCTATTCTATTCATTAAGTTAAAGCAGTCTTAAAACATTCTGTCTTCTCTATCATCACTTCCCTCTTGCTATCAATTGTTTTCACTTCTGCTAATGTCTGTAGTTCATAGTTGATCATGGTGCTAGCTGATGGGTTGTACCTTTTCTAAAGAAATCATAAATGAAGAGTTAGAAGATCAAACTCTTGCTAATGTAAATAATTTGCAGTACTTATAAGCAGCTATATTTGTGTGCTAGTTCTACTATAAGTAATTCATTTGGAGGTGGTAATGAGCAATGTGTAAATGTGATTCTCTATAAAATATTTCCTAAAACTTATTCATGTTAGCTCAGTTAGAAGTGGTACTTTTCTTGGGAAGGGGCTTTGAGGATGTCAGGATTATTGTGAGAAGAGTAGCAAAGCTCAGCAGGAGTTTAATGACTCACTACAGTGCACTGTTTGTGTTTCTTTGGCTCGATGATGTTGTTTCCTCCAAAGATGAAGCCTAAGAAGGACAAACAAGAGATCTCATTAAAGCTCCAAACATGTAGAGCACTGAAGTGGCTATTTTTGCTGGTAGGATTTCAAAAGAAAGTAAAAAGTAATCATGATATTTTGGACCAAAGAATAATACAACAATTCAAAGGTTGTTTTACTATGGAAAAATGAGAAATAAAAGACCTTATACATTAATTGTTTGTATATGATTTGTGAGGGTACTTAATAAGAGCTGTTGAGTACAAATGAACCATTTAAAAATTTTTCATTTTGTGTAATACAAGTCATTATTAATCAAGAAAATATAAAAGGCACTCTTCTTCTGTGAAAAATAATTGAATGGTAACTTGTTATTCAGATGACTTTTTATTTTTTGCAGTACCCAGGGCCTTCACACTGAGCTATACCCCCAGCCATTTTCAATTTTTTTATTTTGAGATAGGGCCTTGCTGAATTGCTAAATTGAGGGAGCAGCATTTAACGTGTGATCCACCTGACTCAGACTCTGATTGCTGGGATTATAAGCATGCTTCACAGTGCCCAGTTTAGACATTTAATATTATATATTAAATTCATTTTGTCAAATAAAATTTAATAATTGAGTGGATAAATCATTAGGTACATACCTAAATAAATTACAAAAGTCGAGAAAATTGCTACTCATCCTTTTCATTTAAAGTAAATTCATTGAAAATATACTAGATTCTACACCACTTGAAATCATTCTCATTTATGTGAATTTCAAAGGTTTTGAATTAGCATTTTTTAAATATATAAAAATGTGAAAGTTTATTGGAGTTTTTTAATAGTTTGGGGATGGTATATTCTGGCAGTTGGAAGGAGTACTTAAACCTAAAGAGTATTGAGTTTCACTCCTCACAAAGTTACTAGCTTTTCAGAGATTTTAAGAAGTATTTAAGTTCATAGAGGTTTTATATCTCTCATATGGTGAGGGAAAACATTGTATGTATGTGTAGCACCTGCCATGTTGCAGTCACTCTATAGTTTGGAAGAAAATGTTGACTTATTGAAGAGATGGAGTTATTTTAACACTGCATTTTCCAACATTGTGTCATGTACATAGAAACCCATTGAGGGACTAATGAATACATGAGGGACTAAGTACACCAATAAGGATTTATGAATAGTTGTAAAACAGGAACAGACATTCATAATATATAATGTGGTGTAAGTTCTATAATAGGTATGGAAGCCTGTCAGAAAGAACAAAATAGAGGTTATGGTGATCTAGAAACATTTGTGAAAACTTCATAGAGGATATCCTATTTGATATAAACATTAAAGAACTTGTAGAATTATATGGAAATTTCTGAAGGAAGGGTATGGCAAAAAGTCTGGAATTTGGAAGTTTTTAGCTGAGAGGAATATGACGTGGCAATAAAAAGCAGGGAAACAGAACTAGAAAGTGACCAGAAATTGGAAGATTTTCAATGGCCTAGTAAAAATGCTAAATATTTCCTCTATTTTTTTTTTTTTTTTTGGTACCAGGTATCGAACTCACAACCTCGCACCTGCCAGGCAGGCACTTAGGCCACTGAGCTAAATCCCCAGCCTTTAACTGTTTCTTCTAGTAGTAGCAAACCTGTGCCACACATGCCCAGTGAAATATTTGTATCATTGAAAGCTCTAAAATGTTCACCATCAGTGTTCTAGGAGATATGAGCTTTTCTCCAGTATGATATGATATGATGTAAACAGAAACACGAGTGTTTGTTATATGGGGTGCCAGTAAGAGAATGTGGAGACAAGTGGTAAAACTAGCAGTTTCAGAAATAATACAGGTAAAAAGTATAAATTCTCTGTGATGAATATGATCATTATGTATATCTAAAATCTACTAATAAAGTTAATTTAAAAAATCATGACATTCTAACTAGGGACAGTTTTGCTGAAGGTGAAGAGGCCCTGTGATGGCATTAGTAGCAAAAATTGAGCAGTGCTCTGATTCATGGGTTTGATGGATGGAGAAATTAAAAAATCAGTCAAATGTAATGCTGGAATGACACTACGGAGAGGATATCCTCACCTGAGAAAGGAAGGACAAATGTAGAAACAGCTTTGCAGGGCAGGAAAAGTTACATTTTAGACATGAATTTGGAAGTGTTGGTCAACTAGCTGTAGCTGCCTAGAATACCAATAGAAGTTTTTATTAAGGCTCAAAATAAAGATTTATAATAAAATATTTAATAGTATTATTATTATTAGATTATTAGATTTAATAATACTATTAAGAATTACAGTAATAACACTAACTAGCCTTTATTCAGAAGTTTGTATTGTATTGTATTGCATTATGCTGACTCATTAAGTCCCTATAATAACCCATTAGGCACAATGATTATGATAATTTTGTTGCTGTTTGGTACTGATCATCTTAGATGTTAGAACAAACAAGATTAAAAGAGAAATGGTAGAAAGATAAAAAGATTTTAAAGATAGAATCTTAGACTATATTGAGGCAAAGCAAATGAATGAAGGAGAACTAATCTGAAAGATGGAAAAAACAGAATTCAGTATTTTGATAGCAAAGGGAATATGAAATACCAACACAAAAGGAATGTTTCATGATTTCATATATTAAAGAGACCTGAAGTATTTGGAAAACAGAAAAAAAATAAGTTCATTGCATTTAATAATTTTAGGCCTTTTTTGACCTTCAAGAAAATAGTTTCAACAGAATAGTAATTGAAAAAGGGTTGAAAATTGAGGGAGAAGTATGAACTAGAGGCTTTAGTGGAGCCTACCATTCTTAGAAATTTGAGATTAAAATTAGGACAGACACCTGAAAACTTTAGTCTCAATAAAGTAGGTCAACTTTTGTAAGCAAACTAAGGTGAGCCAGAAGAGGTCATATTTGGAGAAGCAAAGATAAATTTGTCTTCCCGATAGAACTTCATGATTTATAGTTCAAATAATTAAAGGCGTTTGAGACAGAAAAAAAATTTTAATGCACAGGAAATCTATGCAGTAGTTTAGATTCTCTCAATTGAAATTACTAAATGTATTTAAATCCAAGATGGATTTTTAAATTAAAAATAAGCTTTGACTTTTAGTGAAATTCTGAAAAATCATGGTTTAGGGTAAGAATCCTACAAACCATATCTCTGTGTTAATATTTACAAATACATGTATTTTTTTGTGTTTCATGGGAAGACTTTTTTCTTCCTGAAAAGCAAGAAACAAAGGAGACAGAAGGAATTATCTCCTCCAGCCTCACGGTCTACTTTGTCATCAGACTAAAGGTAGGGATAGGCAGAGTCACTCAAGATAGATTGCTTGGGATGAATTGACATCATGAGAATTTACTGTCATGTGGCAAGTTGGGAAGCAGCGTCTGCTATATTTCTTAATGTTTATGACTCTGATGGTCATCTGTTACTCTCTTACTCTTAAATAGATTAAATAGTTATTTTATATCCACTTTGTTTTTCTGTTGCTAGACAAAAGTAAAGCAAGGCAAACACAAACAAAACATAGAACTTTTTAGTTTGCACATTGTAACTCCCAGGGAGTCCAAATCTATCTCCGATTTTGTATGTCAACAGTACGTGTGTTATCACTCCTGAGCGCTGTCTCTTTTGTGGTCCAAGTCGTAGGCATTTTTCAAATCATATCCCCAATTCAGTAGGTTAATGTGGCTACTGAGCATGGTGCTGGTTGATAAACAGAGCTAATAAGCAAAACTAGACATTATCTTTTGTGTGCAAACAGACTTGAGGTGGGTTTGTTTGTTAAGTTCTCTCATTATCTCTAGAGAGCCCTGGCAGGAGAATAACATTCTCTAGTTCTCTAATAAATCTCTTCTCTGAATTAAAATTGAGATTTCCCATCAGCCCAAATTTGAAAAACGTAGTTAAGTGTCTGGAGACTGGTTTATACAACATAACTGGGCCTCAAGAAAGGAAGGACTGATGTAGGGCAGAACATTAATCTGAGCGTGAAGGATGCTGAGTGCTAGACTGATTGAGGGATAAACTGTTTTTATTCTAAGTATCTGTCTCATACCACAGTATGCAAACCACTGAAGGAAAGTGGTAGTATACCAGGAGATAAATAAATTAGGCATATGTTACTGGGTTGTCTATTTAATTTAGGGGTTTGTAGAGGGTTCAAACTTTACTTTTTTCCCTTCAACACTGGGGATCAAATTTAAGGCATTTCACAGGCTGATAGTTACCATCAAAAAAAAAAAAAAAAAAAAAAAAAAAAAAGAAGTGATGATACTGTAATTGGCAAGGGAACATTATTTGATCATGGCATATAAACGTGACTAGCAAAAATGAAGAATAGAGAAATCGGCAATTTCAATGATCCAGGGGAGCCGGGCGTGGGGGCGCACGCCTTTAATCCCAGCACTCGGGAGGCTGAGGTAGGTGGAGCGTTGTGAGTTCGAGGCCGGCTTGGGCTACAACGCGAGCGCAAGGCCGGCCTGAGCTACGTAGTGCGACCCTGCCTCAAAAAACCAGGGCTGGGGAGTTTGGCTTAGCGGCTTAAGCGCCTGCCCTGGCAAGCGCAAGGCTGTGAGTTCAAT
>RJWM01016115.1:0-46192 GCA_004363535.1 Dasyprocta punctata | reverse complement strand
GTTTTCTTATAGCAGTTTCAAAGTTTCAGGTCTTATAGCTAGGTTTTTGATCCATTTTGGATTGACTTTTGTACAGGATAAGAGGAAGAGATCCAGCATCATTCTTCTACATATAGAGCCCAGTTTTCCTAACACTGCTTGTTAAAGAGGCAGTCTGTGTTTTGTTTTGTTTTGGTTTGGTTTTTTTTTTTTTTTTTTTGATTTGGTTTATTTTTGCATTCTCTGTTCTTTTCCATTGATCTGTGTGTCTGTCTTTGTACCAGTATCATGCTATTTTTGCTTAGGACTGTCTTGGCGATTCTGGGTTTTTTGTGTTCCCATATAAATTTTGTAAAAAAATGTCATTGGAATTTTGAATGGGATTGCATTGAATTTGTATATCACTTTCTATAAAATGGCCATTTTAATTCTGCCAAACCATGGACATGGGAGGTTTTTCCATCTTCTAATGTTTTGTTCCATTTCTTAAGTTGTCTACAGAGTTTTTTGAAGCAGTCTTTCACCTCCTTGGTTAGGTTGATTCCTAGGTATTTTTTAAACTATTGCGAATGAAATTTTTTTCTTGATTTCTTTGTCAGCTGGTTCATTTTTGTTGTATAGAAAAATTATTGATTTTTATGTGTTGGTTTTCTGTCCTGAGGAGCAGTCATTAATTTTCATTGCAGTAGAGAGATCGTAAATTAGCACAAAATGGTGGAGGAAATGAACAGCCTCTCACCTTCGATGTACAGCTCTAGACAGTTGTGTGTTCTGAAGAATCCCAATGTTCCAAAAACTGTGGATCTTTCTTACCCCATTGGTTATCACAAATATCCTAAATAAATTAGTATTGAAAATGTGGCTGGTTGAGGCACCCTCATTTGTGAAAAGAAACTGAGATGTGAGTCGCAGGCTTTGGGTTGAATTATAGCTGTGCCGGTCACTGATCAAATGGCTTAGGCCTGCATTTTCCCTTGCCACTAGTTTCCTCACCTATAAAGTAGGAGTAATGGTTCTTATTCCCTGAAGCTGCTGTGTTGATTAAATGAAACAATACATGCAAAGTACTGGACATAACATCTGCCTACTATATTGGCCTCTGCACATCTGACTGAAGCAGAGGTTTGTTTTTATGGTTTTTTTCAAAAATAACAGATCATCACTTAAGCATATTTTCCAAGAATACTCTGAAAAGTAGCATTTTTATTTTAATACTGTGCTCTCTGTGACTACCTGCAGATGTGTATCTGTTGAGAAATAAATTCTTCATAAGTCTTAGAAAGGTGTTTAGTTTTTCTAAAAATATATTGCTAATTATACTTGTCTACAGCTTTATTACTTGCTTTTTACTGGTATAACTTACTTAATAGTAAAGGGAGGTTAATGTGACAAAGGATTGCTGATACTGTTTTCTGAGCTATCAGTGTTGCTTCATTTAATTAGATGCAAAGGATTATTTTTCCAGATTATCTTTGTAATTGTTTACTTTCCTTTAATGTATCTATGCTATGGTAGAAAATAATGAAAGGCATTACCATGCTACCTCATTTTTATTTGGCCTGTGACGAGTGACACAGTAAAAGTCTTGTAAAAATGAAAGTTCTAGAAAATTGAAAGTTTAAACTCATTAGAAATGAGAACATTAAGTATAATTGTTTTCTAATGGAAATCTTTTTTTTTCTAATGGAAATCTTTCTGAAATATAAAATGTTTTTGTAAATTAAAAGTGTTTTACTAGCCTTCTAAAAATTCATTGTTGATAAACGAGTCAGAAAGGAGATTAAAACTTTGGTGCAGAGTTAAAGGATGCTACTGAATGAGGCCCATTTTGCCAACTGCACAATATTCTAATCCCTGATACAAGTTTTGTGAATAGAAAAGAGTTTCACTAGGCAGCTGTGCAAAGACACTGAGACTAAATTCTCAAATCCACTCGTCTAAGGGTAAAGTTGAGGATATTTATGGGATAAAGAAGCAGCATGGTCAAGGCATGGGGAAAGGTGATTAGAGGTGTAGTAATCAGTGGTCTGCACACGCATAATCAAACTTCATGGCTCTTTGTGGGATGCATATTCAGAAAATGGCAATGTTAGCATGATCTGGCATGAAATATTTGGCCTCAACATCAAAAGGTCACCTATCATTTACCTGTACAGGCCCAAGTGAAAAGTTGGAGTTTCACAAAAAGTGGCCCATAAGTCCCTTAAAAAATAATCTAAGGAGCTATTATCATTGTAATCCACATGTTAGAGGTGTCCCAAGCTAAGGCAGTGGGAGACTGATAAAATTATTTAAAGTGAACTAAAAACAAGTAGCTAAGGGGGAGTATGGGGTCAGAGAAATAAAAAAGTGCAACGTATTGGTCAGTATGTATGAGACTAAGTGAGATTAGGTGAGCTTGGCTGGTGATTATCAGCTAGGATTCTGTCCTCTCATTTGATCGGAGAGACTGAAATCTTACGCTTTTGATGGTTATGTACCTGAGAGTGACTCAGGTCCTTGAGAGGCACTTCTGAGCTGCTTAAGATACATATTTACAACTGTAAGCCCTTCTTTCAGTAAGTGTTCAGCAGGTGGTTGTGGCCCATTAGATAGAGCTGGGTTTTAAAGAATCAAACTGGCTTCTTGTCTCTAGTGCATAAAACAAAAATTCCAGTATTGGGATATGGGGTTATATTGACCGATATGAAAGAATAAGAGGTTCTTGATTATACCATTGGCATAGATCAAGGCACCTGTCTTTGGTCTTCACAGTGAAGGTGACACCACAGGTGTGGGGCAGTGCAGGCTTCCCTATGATCAGAAGCCCTCTTCATTCAGTGGTATCATGGGGGCTAAGTGTCATCCTTGTGAAGAGTTGTTTTAGATGGACCCAGGGTTCAGAAAACAACGTATAATTCCATGTATTCATGGGCAGCTTCCAGAGAAGATGAGTGCTCTTCCTTCCTGCAAGCCATAACAAAACGATTTGAAAATTTTTAGTTCTTTCAGTTTTATACTCCTGCATGCAGTCAGCCTTATGGGTTTCTAAGTCTGTGATCTGTATTGTCCAAGACCAGTTCTAGAGTTGCATCGCCAGGGTAGTTAGTCTTTTGCTCATCTTTTGAGACATGGTTCCAGCATGCCACTCACCTACTCATTCTTCCCAGACTCCTTCAGTGATCTTCTGTCATTCTTCAAGTCTGTTTCATACATAATGATGCTCACTGCTTTATACTGAATGTTCACGGGTGTGAAGTGTTCTTTGGTACACAGGTGATGTATTTAAGAAAAGTTAGTTGTACAAACAAATTTCAATTCTTAATTTTTTCTTCTTTTTATACCTACTATCCTGTGATGTTTTCCTACAGTTTTTGAAATACCTACACCAGTAGACTTTAGTCAGTTAATTAACTCATGACTTCTCAGATCATGTCTACTTGGAAACAGCTATTGAGATGTTGTTCTTTTTCATTTCAAGAGCCCTGCTTGCAGGGAGTGGGAGTGGGCGGGGCAAGGGTTTAGGCCTGTATTAGTTTGCTTTGTATTACTACAATGAAATACCTAAGGGAACTAACTTAATAAAGAGAAATGGATCAGTTAGGTTATAGTTTTGAAGGTTTAAGTCCAAGATCAGATGGCCCCATTGGTTTGGGCCTCTGTGAGGGTGCTGGATGGCAGTGGTGGGAGCACATGTCTGAGCAGTCATTATATTTCAAACCAGGAGCTTGAAGACTGAGAGGCCAGGGTTCTACTGTCCCCTTGACCTGAAGACCTTCCACAAGACTGTACCTCTGAAAGATACACAGCATCTCACAGTACCACCACCCTGGGGATCAAGCATTTATATATGGATCTTTTAGAGACGTTCAAATTACACTAAAACCATAACAAGTCCTATCCAAGCCATTTACTCAGTCTATCATCCCCACATCATCCTCTCCCAGTTGTCAGCACCTATGTTCCATCTTGTGGTCAGGCATAGACTTGTTAAGGAAGGTCATTGCAGAGTTCCTAACCCACTTGATGCAGTCATGGTAGGGAAAATGAGGAGTTTAAATTCAGGCCAGTTCTATGTGAATATCCATTGTTATTATGCATGCTGTCCTTTATTGTCATGGATCAATGAGTTGATTATATACTATTTTTGCTATTGACGACTGTAGTATTTTAGGCAAACCATGTTTAAGTCAAAAGGGCTTTTGGAAAAGATGTAGCCCAATCCTTCAGCTTACCACCTTTGGATTTTATTGCGTGCTGAGTTCTCCTAGCCAGTTGGTAGCTCTGTTGGATGGCTTCTGTTTGCCTCTCCAGATTTACTCACCACATTTCTCTACCTCCTCTTGGCCTCAGGAGGCTGACTTGTATGGAATATGTCAAAGATTCTTTTGTCTTGTGATTTCCCACTGGAGGTATGCATGGCAGAGTGGCACTTGGAGGAAGATAGAGATGCAGGAACCATGCAGGCTAAGCAGGTCCCTTGATCAAAGATCACAGCTCCTGTCAGGTGATCCTCTGCCTACAAGTTCAGGTTCTGGTAACCACTCCTTCCCCTGGAACCCTCAGGCCTAGGGATGATACAGAAGCTCCCTGTCTCCAGCTTCAAGTATTATCTTCTCCCTTTGGGTTTCCCTATATCCTGACCACACTTTTATACGTAACTTCTTTATAAAACTCTCCTCAAATTTTTGTGTTGGAGGGTGTCATCTGTTTCCTGCCAAGACCTGCCATGACTGGTAGAGACCTAGCATCTTAGAGTCCTAGGATTACATTTCCTGGATTGGCAAGCTGGGTTGTTTTCCTTGAGAGTAGTCCCCATCAGTCTTGGGTCTCTGAGTGGCTGATGTGGACAGAGGCCTGTGCTGGCTCATGCTGGACATGTGATATGAGTGACAAACACATTTCTTGTATTCAACCACTGAGCTTTTGGGAATTTCAGTATTGTAGCGTAGAGCAGCCTGTCCTCTCATTCCTAAATTGGCGAAAATGATAGTACTAGCCTGTAGAGTTCTGTGATGACTAAATGAGATTGTAAAATGTTTGTCATAGTGCCTGCTTCATGGTAAATCCCCAGTAGTTGTTTTTGTTATTATCATTAGTAGTTTTTCTTTAGCAGTTGGGTTAAAAACAAGACAGTTTTACTGGGCTGGGAGGGGTTACATGCCTGAAATTATAGCTACTTAGAAAGTTGAAGTAGAAAGACTGTAATTTTGAGGCCAGCCTGGACAACTTAGTGAGATATTGTCTTAAAATAAAGTATGAAAAGGGCTGGAGAGAGATAGCTCAGTAGTAAAGCACTTGCCTAGCATATGTGAAGCCCTGGGTTCAATCCCTAGTACTGCAAGAAAACCCCAAAACAAAAGGAAAAGAAAACATAATTTTAGTATATGTGCTGCCCAAAGCACAAGAAGACACGTCTTATGTCATAGAATGATAAACTAATAGAGTTTGCGTGAGGAGCCACAAATATCTTTATGTAGTGAATAGTTGAGGAAAAAACCTTTTTAAAAGTCTCATCCCTGAAGATTTTTCCTGTTGCATAACCCACTACATTATATTTCAGGGTAAAGGAAAGAGGTTGACTTTGAACCTTGTGATAATATCTGTGTTATAAAAACAAGAATAATATTCTTTAAGAAGAATAGCTGATGGCCATGTATCCTACTAATGTCTGGTTGTCATTTAGAAGTCCAAATTATTTTTTGCTTACTTTTAATAAATGAATTAAACTTTTGGAAAAGGAAGAGATGTTAAAGGCAGTGTTATTATGAAATTTCCCTTAATCTATAGCAAAAATAGAGAAAGCAGAACATCAAAAGAAAGCAACCCAGAGGTAAAACTAGAAGATAAAACCAGAAGCAGTGAGACATGGGTACAGGAATAGTGGCTGCAAGGGCCAAAGGAGACTGTTGATCATTGAGTTTCAGAGAACCCTGAAAATTCCTACCAATATTTACACTCTAAGGAGGCATCCCTGCTGAGAGTAAAGAGCTTTGTGGACCTGGGTAATAACAGTTAAAACTAGTAGGGGCTTTCGAGACTCAAATTTGTGGATGACTCCAAGGAGACTCGAGGATGTTAAAGACCACAGCAGTGATCTGGATCCTCAGAGCTTTCTGAAATATCCAGTGAAGATCTCTCAGAACCCTAATTGGGACCAAGACAATTTAGATATTAATGGAGGAGAGGGCCAGAAACTGTGGAACTCAGAAAGTATTGGAGAAGTAGCTACTGTATTTGTAATATTTTCATAAAAACCAGAAGAGGGAGCAGTAGAGCCATGAAACTAGGAAAGCCCTTCTGGGTCCTCATCTACACCTCATTCACCTGAATTAAATATAAGCAGCAGAAATGGATTGAGGTACAACTTCCTGGAAACATAAGGAAAAAAATTAGGCTAATCCCATTAATAATAAAGCTACAGGCCGGAGATTTAGCTCAGCATCTGCCTGGCAAGTGCAAGGTCATGAGTTCGATCCCAGATACCAAAAAATAAAATAAAATAAAATAAAATAAAATAAAATAAAATAAAATAAAAGCTACAGATCATGAAGTCATACCAGAAAAATAGCACTTTCCAAAGGGTGAAACTTTATTCATATTCCAAATGAAGCTAAATAAAGAAAATGACAGAAGTTATGAAACAGCTCCATGCATCAGGGTTATAAAATTAAGAAAATTTAGAAATGTGCAAACTAAACAGTAGAGCATTGTGAAAACAGAACTGTCAGTGTTCTGTTATCCTCTAAGTAGATGATCAGACCACTGACCCTAGACCTGCAAAGTCAGTGAAATACCAAATACCACAAGTGTCAAATTGCATTTCACCTGAATAGCTATCATTGCAGTCTGTGTTTCTCCGGACCAGCCAGTTGCTTAGGGTGGTGATGGAGGGGGGAAGGTTGGCTCTTTTTGTTTCCCAGCCTGCGTGCCAGAAGGGGTTGGGCTCTGGCTGTGCCCCCAGTGGCCTGCGCATGGTGCTGATTCGCAGAGAGGGCTTGCTTCTTGGTGACTTCTTGGTCTCTTCCCCTGCAGTCTGTGAATGGTGTTGACTCACAGGAAAAGGTTGGGGTCTGGCTGTTCCCCCAGCAGTCCGTACATGGTGCTGATTCGCAGGGAGGGCTTGCTTCTTGGTCATTTCTTGTTCTTTTCTCCTGCAGTCTGCAAATGGCCAGTACGTTCTTTTTTAAATAAGCAAAATTAAACAGTAGTGTCAGGGAATGTACATTTGGGTAATTAAACTATAAGGAAATGCAAGGAAATGATTACTATAAAATTCTTGTAGTCAGGTGTGGTGTCACATACCGGTCATCCCACCACTCGGGAGGCTGAGACAGAAGAGTTGCTAAGAGTTTGAGGCCAGCCTGGCTACATAGTGCATTCAAGGCCAGCCTGAACTTACTTAAAAAAAATTATGCAGTTGCTCCTTTTGGGCAAAGAAAGGAGCAGGAAGCTTTCCAAGAGGGCTGGCAAATTCTGCTTTTTGAACTATATGGTAGTGACAAGACTCACTGGCTTATAATAACTCACTAAATGAGGCATTTGTTTGCTTTGGTTTTCTAATTATATCAGGTAGTAGTGCTTTTGGTTACAGATGACAGAATAACCTGACTGATACCAGCTTGTACAAACTGCTCTCTATCTTGGGTTATAGGCTGATGCTATGACTTCCGGTCCAATCAGGGATCTGAGCACTAGATCACCGTACCACGCCATCTTTGGGTTTTGGTGATATGTCAGTTGCCCCATGGAGGCAAGATGGCTACATATATCTAGCCCCTCTGCCCTCTCCCACCAGCAAGAGGTGACACTGTCTATAAGGGGGCCTAAAACCCTTTTATAGGGCTCATCAGTTGCAAAGTGATTTATTAATAGCAGTAATGCATTGTTTGTCTTTCTCACTCTTATCCCTCACAGCATACAGTGGCATTTTCAAGAGGCTGTGTAACATATGATGATGAGTGTTTCTCAGGTGCAGAAACAGATATGAGAATCATCTGCCTCCTGTTAATCCAGATGTTTAAGAGATTTGTAAAAATGTGAACGATTGTCTCTCTTTACACATTTTTGTTTTAGAAAATGTAGTGTTTAAAAACGTTTCATGTTAATACACAATGGGCTATTAATTTTAAGTAAATATTTATTTTTTTCCTGTTTTAGTCAACCAAGTAAATGTCAGTAGCTGTGACCCTCAAGACAAGCTCTTTGGGGGAAGCACAATAATTTTTAAGGTTGTAAAGGGATTCTGAGGCCAAGAGTTTGAGAACCACTGATCTAGAGAATAGCTGATTTCTAAATGTTCAAGAAATATGAAAATGATGGAAAGTAAAGACTTTCATTATTTCACAAACCTTTATGACAGCCTTCTTTATGCCCAGATCTTTTGCTGGGTTCTGGGAGTGCAGTGGTAAACAGCCCACCAGAAAAGCCAAGCAGTGGTAATGGTGATTTTTAAAAAAGTTCTCTACCACATATTTTCAGAACATAATGGTATTACAGTGGAAAACAGTGTTTGGATACAGGGTCATTAGCCTCAAAGATCACATCAGATCTCACTCAGATTGGGAAGATTGCTGTTTCCCTTTCTGCCAGAAACAAACAGTCCATCTTTGACTCTCTGGCCTGCCCAGTTCCACCTAAGGTAAGAATTGCCTCTATCAATCCATAATTAGTGACTTAATGGCAGAAACCAAAACTAACTTTTATGCTTTGGACTGACATTTCAGTGACTGTGCTGGCGATATTTAATGAACTGCATGCAGATGTGGACCTTTATGCACTTCTGTTTGGAGAGAGCGTCCTAAATGATGCTGTTGCCATTGTACTGTCCTCGTAAGTAGTGTTGTGTCTGCTAGGGAAGAGATATCATGATTTCTTGCATGTTTGGGGCCAGATTCAAAGGGATATCTTAAAAGTGTTAAATATTGAAATGCATATTTTTTCTAAATAAGATTTAGCAGTTTTGTTTATAAAGTTGTGCTGCTTTGTCCACTCAGCAGCAATCAGAATGCTGATGCCAGCATAACACAGTGACTGTGGATTAAAATAAATTACTTTGCCCTGGGCACTGGTTGGCAGACTATAGATACCTATGTTTGTTGATATTTTCAGTTACAGGAGTCCCCCCTTATCTTCTTGGGGTATGTTTTAAGACCAGTAGTGAACGCCTACGTATAGTACTGAACCATATGCATACTATATGTTTTTTCCTATACATACATATGTATGACAAAGTCTAATTTATAAACTAGGCAGAGAAAAAGACTTACAATAAGAACTAATAATAAAATATACAGTAATAAAAGTTGTGTGAATGTGAGGTCTGTTCCAAAATAGACCTGAAATTGTACCTTTCACATTTTCACTTAAAGGAAGCACTTTCTGGCTTCTCTCTGGCATATCTGAATTGCCAGAATCACTACTCTCACTCTCTGGGTTGCTTGAACACAAGCAGTGACTAACAGACGAGTAGAGTTTACAGTCTGGATACATTGGATAAAGGAATGCTCTTTATCCTAAGCAGGAGAGAGTTGGGTGATGTGGTATTTTGTCATGCTACTCATAATGACACAATTTAAAGCTTAGAAATGGTTTATTTCTGGAATTCTTTCATTTGATATTTTCAGACTGTGATTGACTTCAACTGAAACTATAGAAAGTAAAATTGTGGATGAGGGGGGACTACTGTACCTCAGCATAAAACCAGGACAGTTTTTTTGTAACTTTTTTTTCTTTTTTATTCCAGGTCTATTGTTGCCTACCAACCAGCAGGGCTAAACACTCATGCCTTTGATGCTGCTGCCTTTTTTAAGTCAGTCGGCATTTTTCTAGGAATATTTAGTGGCTCTTTTACCATGGGAGCTGCAACTGGCGTCGTGACTGCTCTGATATCCTTTTTGTAGTTTCTGCCCCTGCCTGGGTATTTCTAAGAGAATGTTTTCAAATCATCCTTTCAGATCAGAATCTCAAATTGGTTGTTCCACTGGAATGTGGTTATTCCTGAATGTGTCCCTTTGGTGATACATGTTGGTTGGGCCTCTTGCTGAGGAGTCTATGAAGATTGGGAATGCCACTCTAGACTCGACTTTGTCCTGTCCTTTGCTTTTTCTCCCCTTCTTCCAAACCAGTTGGAACATCAGTTTTAGGGGGAATAAAAAGAGCCGAGGAGCCCTAAGGAAGCTGGCTAGCAGGCACCACTGGCTGCTAAGTCCTTTAGCCCTAGGTTGCAGCTGCACAGAAGCCTTCCTTCCATAAGTAAGGATGGCACAGTCTTTAGTTTAAAACAGCCAACAGGAGTCCTTGACAGGATGCCAACGTGACCAAGTTTACCAAGCTACACTGCTTCCCCCTGCTGGAGACGGCGCTCTTTTTCCTGATGTCCTGGAGCACATTTCTCTTGGCGGAAGCTTGCGGCTTCACAGGTGTGTTTTCTGTACTCCTGGTTTCCCTGGCCCCTCACAGCAGTGGGAGATGTGGGCACTTGAGGGGTCGGAGGAATTCTTAGATAGCAGCTTCATAAAGTTAATCACTGCTCACTGAGTAGCCGTATGGAAGACTGCTGAGCAAGGCTAGTGTTTTGCCTTAAACATTGAATCTCCAAAAACGACATACTTTTTAAGGATAAAATTCATTATTCTAAACTTAGTTATGTTTTTTTCATACTCATTCTAACTATAAGGTAGATGTTTTTCTGCAAAGGCTCTGAATATACTCAAATCTTATTTGTATTCTTCCCTGGATTGCTATGTGATTTTACAAGCAGTAACTGTAACTAGCAAATATGTATCCTTTTTGAGGCAATTTTGCATAAACTCAAATAAGGGTGAACACAGTTTTTCATTGTTTTGTCTCTAGGCTAATTGTTGGTTTTCAATACCATGCATGTTTTTATGGTGTCAGTTTCATGTACAGATGTGGCATCCCAAAATGCTTGGGACCAGAAGTGTTTTATATTTCAGATTTTTAAAATTTTGTAATATTTATATATATACATTGAGGTATCTGGGGGATGGACCCACGTCTAAATACAGAATTCATTTGTTTTGCAATATATATTATACACAGAGCCTGAAGATAAATTTATGTATTATTTTTAATAATTTTGTATGTGCAGCAATTGTGTATTGCTAAAGGATTTGGCAGAGATTTTTTTCCCCTGGGCACACCAAATAAGCTTTGTGTTGTGCATTTGTGCTTTGACTGTGACAAATCACTTGAAGTCAGGTGTGAGATTTTCCATTTGTGGCATTATTTCTGCATTGGCCTGCATTCTGGTTGCTCAGACAAAATACCCGACAGGTGCAATTTAAAGGAGGAGAGGTTTATTTTGGCTCATGGTTTCAGTGTATGGTTGACTGAGTCCAAGGCAGAAACATCATGGTGGATGGGTGTGGCCCAGGAGAGCTGCTCAACTCCTTGCATCTGAGAAGCAGAATACAGGGGAAGAGCCAAAGAGGAGAAAGGGCCAGAGGCCAGATATAGTCTCCAAGGTCACACCTCCATGACTCACCCAGACACACCCAGAAGTGTGCTATACTGTTCTCAAATGTGTCTGTCAAAAATCACAATGTCAGTGTTCAAAAACTTAACAGATTTTGGAGCAGTTTAGAATTTCAAATTAGAGGTGCTCAACCTATAATATTAGTGTGATTAACCATGTGTTTCCATTTCCTCCCATCCTCTCATTTTAAAAAAAATCACTGAAGCTGATTGTGGTGGCACATTCTCATAATCTCTGAAATCTGTGAAGTTAAGGCAGAACTGCAACTTCAAGCCCCACCTGGGCAACTCAGCAATTTTATCAGATCCTATCAAAATAAAAAAGGAGTGGGGGTATAGCTCAGTGCAAAGACCCTGGGTTTAATCTTCAGTACTGCAAAAATAAATGAATGAATAAATAAATAAATAAATGCAAATTAATAAATTATTTTTTTAAAATTAAAAATCCTACATATTTTTCCATTAGAAAACTTAAGTATAATTGCCACACAAAATTCAGGTACTTAGAAAGTAGTTGTATAAAAACGCTGCTTTCTATGTAGCATGAAAAAGTGCCCCACTTCCTTAAAAGTTGACAGTTCTCTCTGAATGTATACTCCCAGGTGTCTCATTTGCCTTGCATGAAAAAAATGGTTGTCATTAACTAGCAATCTAAATCATTAGGCCTTGGATAAATGGGATAGTACTCCCAGTCTATTTTGCCTTAAGCCTGGGTCTATGCAAAAATACAAAGCATTGATTTAAAATTAAGTCTATTCATTGTAAAAACAGGGATATGCCAAAAACGTGCAGTGGGGTCTCAGTCTTCTTGAGGGATTGAATGCTATATGCCAACTACAGATGGCAAATTCCGGAGAAACTTACAAGAAGAGAGTGAACGCTCTTAATGGTTCTGTAAGAAGGGAAGTTGGGGAACCTGACCTTAGAGCAAGAAAGGCAGGATTGGAGGAGGGAAGGCAGAGAGGAGTGGTGAGGGGCAGAGGGAGCTTTCAGTAACAGGAAACTCAAAGCTCAGCAAGTTGGCTACAGCTTAACTTTTTGTTTCACCAGGGTTTTTTCCTGCCTCTTTTTTTCCATTGATATTTAAAAATCTCTTGACAGGTGTTGTAGCTGTCCTTTTCTGTGGAATCACACAAGCTCATTATACCTACAACAATCTGTCAGTAGAATCAAGAAGTCGCACCAAACAGGTGAGACAGGGCCTTGGTACTGATGCGTCACCGAGTAATACTGTGCAAGGAACAGGAGTTCAGGGTTTATGGCTTCTTTTTCTCTTCTCCATGCAGCTGTTCGAGGTGTTGCACTTCCTGGCAGAGAATTTCATCTTCTCCTACATGGGCCTCGCGCTGTTTACCTTCCAGAAGCACGTTTTCAGCCCCATTTTCATCATTGGCGCTTTTGTATCCTTTTTTCGTTCTGACATTTTCTACACGGGGAGGTAACCATTGCTAGGGAAGCTCTAACTTTTTTTATTGTTATTTCTGCTTTTGCATAGGTGACTAGGCCATGCCGACTCATGGTATTTTTATAAGGAGAAAAAAAATATCTAAGTGGTATTTCACAAAACCAGATGTATTTGGTTTAAAGGACCGACATTTATTCTGAGGTGGTCCTTCCTGCACTTTCTGTGTAAATTGACCTTTCCTTTAAGCCGCTGCTTCAGAGGTGATTGTTTTGCAGAGTTCCCTCCTGGATAAAGCTAACAATTGGCAACCATGTCCATTCTCAGGATTATTTTGACATTTCATTGCCATGTAAATTCTAATCCAGAAGGTTCTCTGATTTAGGCAACTAGAAGGTTCCATTCTGCTTGCTTCCACCTGCATACCCAGCAAGGGTGCCCACAGGCAGTGACCATGCTTTCACCTGAGCTGTCCTGCTGCTATGGATCACTGTGGGAAAGATTGCTTTTGTTTTGTTTAAAGGAAGGAAGGAAATAGAAGAAAAGAAAAAAATGGGAAGATACTTGATTTCTTGACTTGGTCCCTTTATAAATGCAGTTTTTAGAAGGGAAACATGATCTGTTGCGGGGGAGGTGACTTCTCTTGGGTGAGGAGGGAAGTGAGTGCCTAGCAATGGATCATAGCTGAGGGTTTCACTCATTCAGCTGCAGATACTGTTGTTTTCATTGAGGTGTACTTTTCTAGGGCTGAGTTTAAGATCCTCAGCAGAAGTCCCCTATTGTTGGATGTTCTCTTTCCTTTTTTCTGAGGCCTCATGGGCATCCTTATAATATTGGCAAAAAAGGAGTGATTTTTTTTTGTTTTTACTTCTGGGCTTTTTTTGTTTCTTGTGCAAGAATGACTGATACTCCTCAAGCTGCTAGATAGTGATGGCATTAGAATCCTTCTAATTAGAGTGTCATATGCATAAACTGGTGGCTCATTTCCTGGGTTCACATACTCACCAGACTAGCAGCTCAAAATCGGCAGAGTTTGTGATTTTCTTCTTTATCCAGAAAGACCTGGCACATTATCCTGGTTTGTATTCCCAGCATGGCATCCTGTGAGAGATATTGAGAGCACAGCCCTTGTTTACAGATGATGGCCTGTCAAAGGTTGAGCCGGATCCTCTTAGGAATCCTAAAGGCTGCTGGCCACTTAAGGACTTTTCCTTCACCTCTGGGATAAAATGTACTTGATAAGCACTACATGTTTCCATTTGATAAAAACGAACAGACAAGCAAACAAAAACAAAAACCAAAAAAAAAAAAAAAAAAGGAAAGAAAGAAAGAAATAAGAAGCAGAACAGTGAATGCTTTACCCTGGAGGAAGCAGAAGATAGTCATGCAAACCTCCCCCCTCCCGGCTTTTACAAAACAGCTGCGGCTCCTGCAGCTGGTGTTTTGCCAGAACGGAAGCTCCCTGTTCCTCTGGCTCCTGCGGGGGGGTTTCCTTCTCTGACCAGGAAGTGGTTAGCTCTCTGCTGGGCACAATCTAAATTTGGCAAGTGACAGATGACCAATTTCCCTGAATTCTTGACTTTTCACAGTAGAGTTTCGATTCCACACTCTTCCATCCTTTATATCTCCAAAAGACATTTCGGCCATTTAGGTAAAGCAATCACTCTGTGTTGATATTTTTAAATGATCTCAAGGTCTTTTGTGAGATAAATGCTGCACATTTCCCCACATCTTTTTTTTAGGCTCTTTCTGAGCATTGGAGCCCCATGTTTAGTTGCAAGTGAAGCTTGCATGCTCTTACTCAGCCAACTTTATAGTTTATCTCCAAGGTCAGAAATTTTTCTCTCTCGTGATTTTTCTTCCAGGAGAGCCCAACATCCTGTTTGCTTCTCTCAACTCCCCACTTCTGCCATGATACTTTAGTTCATTTCTTGACTCATTTTTAGATAGATTTAGGAGTTGGTCACCATGGATTAAGTCAGAAAGTTACAGCAATGTGTTTAGCAAACTGGAAATTATCCTTTGAACCAGGAAGTGGGGAAAGTTGGCCAAAAGTTTGTTACTGAGAGATTTGTTCAGACTGGGAAACTAGACAGCCTGGTTTCTTTGGGAAGCTGTCCAGATCATGGCATCCCTATAATTCTCTGCTCAACCAGAATTTGTATGGAAGTGCTATACTGGAAACCTATTGGGCCCTTAACCTCTGCCTGGTCATCAGGTTGCCATCTTCCTGGGCAGAGCTGCACATATCTACCCACTCTCCTTCTTCCTCAACTTGGGCAGAAGGCATAAGATTGGCTGGAATTTTCAACACATGATGATGTTTTCAGGTAAATAAAAAAAGTATAAGTGTAGAGAAAATGAGTTTTATTTGGCAAACAATGGTAGTCTGATGAAAATATAATTGATAAGGTGCACAAAAAGACATTTAATTTTCTGAGTTCTTTTGTAGACAGATGTGCATGTTAATTTTAGTGTTGATTTGCAAACCAAACTAATCAAATATGGACATTCTCCCCTAAAATACTGCATATCTATTTCAAAGTGCTTGATTGTTTTCTAGTAGATATTTATAACCCATAAGCTTCAAAAAGGCTCTAGACCTCCTAGTCACTGTAAAGCTGTGAGGCCTGGAGAAGCCACTGAGGGAACAAAGGACAATAAAGAAAGATGTGGAGGCAAAAAAAGGAAAAAGTGGTTGACATGAGAAGATGATGTGGTGAAGATAGTAAACATTAGTTTTTATAGATATGAGATCCAGATTAGAACATTTCTGTAGAATAGAGCGAAAAGATATTGGGGGCAGGAAGCCACTGTGACCCTTAAAAGTATCTCTGTTCTGTGGGGATAGGAGAGGGACACTATACCAGACTGTAGAACAAGTCGCAGCTGGCTTTACTCCATGCAGTGGTTTTTGGGGACCTGACAGAGTCATACTGAATTTACACCAGCAAACACTGCTCCATAAAGCACACACTCTGTTTTGTGCTAACTTGCATGTGAACATGATCTGCAGCCTACCGCAATGATTACTTTTCACTGTGCCAAACGTTTGTTGACATCCTGTTTTTATAAGGCACAATTGCGGGTTGTTCAGGATGCAAAGATCAGCCTCCTTCCAGGATCTCACAGACTGCTGGGGAGGGGACTGTAAATTGCGCGAAGAGGTATGAAAGACATGTGGACAAAAAGAGAGGGCTCGAGGCTCTCTTTACAAAGGAGGTAGCCTTCAAAATGGTCTTGGAAGAAATGGCACTTCAAGAGGAAGCAGTGTGGAAAAGGAGAGACAAGCATTGCCCTGGTATTTTTTTAAAGAAAGGTAGCAGTCTGGTCGAAATGTCTGACATATGGAGCAATACAGAAGGATGATGAGACCAGAAAAGAAAACTATGTCTAAGCTAGAGATTTGCAGCCTTGGGTTGCATCACAAACTCCTGTTAGGCTTGTTAAAGCACCGGTTGCAGGCCCTGCGCCCAGAGTGTCTGAGTCTGGGAGCGGACTACAAGGATTTGCATTTTTAGCACACTCTCAGCTGCTGCTGCTGGTTTAAAGACAACACTTTGAGAACCACTGCGACAGAGTAGAGACTACAGAGAAGCTCCAAAACTGAAAGTTTGAGTTTTACTCAGAGGCAGCTGGGAAACATTTAGAGTTTGGTGAGGAAAGGCAATGACAAGCTCCTGATTGACTATTATAAAAATGGTGGTGGATAAGATGAAGATGACTTAGAGATGACTGTCATCTATGTAAACTTCAAATATGATTAGTGATAAAAAATGCCAATTAATTTTTAATTATTATAGTAAAAGACAAATAGCCATTAGTCCCACTCAAAATACTCCCTCTCACTCCAAACAAACTTTCTAAAGCAGTTCTGGAAGTCCTCTTTCGTGAGTGTCTTTAGTTGTACTGTCGTGGCTGCCTCGATGTCCTGAACCTAGTCAATATATTACCTTTCATGGTCACTTTGACTTCGGCGAAGAATCAGAAGTTGCACAGTGCCAGATCCAGTAAACATGGTGGATGAGAATTCATTATAATGTATTTATGAGTCTGTTTTTCTGTTGGATGGCACTTGACAGTAGCATTCACAACAGTTCTGATCATACCACATTAAAGTCATGGAAGAGAGCTTCCAGAACTGCTTCAGAAAGTGACAAGGATGAGAGGATATCTGTTTGAAGTGAGGGGGAGTAATTCGAGGTAATATAGAGGTATAGTCTTTTACTATTATCAGTTTTAAGGTTTGTATATTCACTGCATAGTTTGATCACACTGTGTATGTTCATTATCTTCCTTACCAAAAGGCTGACAAGTACACCATGATGTTTAAAGAGAAATAAAAAACAAATATTATTTTATGCTGAGATAAATCTGGTTCAAAAGAACTCATTCCTTAAGACTTTGAAATACCTGAGGTTCTACTCTCACATTGCTTATAGTGTTTACATAATAAGATAAGAGAAACATATCATACATTGTCTGTCTCTGGACCCAGTTCTCTAGTTCTCTTCTTTGAGACAGTATCCCTGTAGGAGCTTAAATATTGACCACTGACCTCATTGGGGTCATTTAGATATAAATATTTCAGTAGGACAGGTTAATAGAATGCCTCCACTTTGCTCCACTTTTAATGTTAACTTTTATTGACTAAAACTCTTTTTTAGTGAATTGTAGTGAAGTTTGCAGATTGTACTAATAATCGTGAAATTATTGGAAAAGGGGAAAATTATATGTAGACAGATACAGTAGTCTAACTTTTCATTGTCTCATATAATGTATACACATTCTTCCCCATGGTGAAATAAGAATTTATGCAGGGTGATTGAAAAATGTGATGAATGTTTAATTTTTAAGAAATTATTGCAGTGAAAGACACATTGTCATTAATCACCTTCAAAATACTCCCCCTCGCTTTGAACACACTTATCTCGTTGTTCTTGCTACTTTCTGAAACAGTTCTGAAGTCCTCTTTCCTGATTGTCTTTAGTTGTACCATCATGGCTGCCTCGGTGTCCTTAATCAATTTAAAACATTTACCATTCATGGTCATTTTCACCTTGGAGAAGTGCTAGAAGTTTCATGGTGTCAGATCTAGTTAATGAGGTAGATGAGGACGTACTATAGCGTTTTTTACAAGCCTGCCTTTATGTTGGATGACACTTGAAAGCAGCATTCAATAAATTTTTTTTGTCTTTTTGAGACAGGGTCTCACTATTCAGTTCAGGCTGGCCTTGAGCTCATTTTGTAGTCGAGGTTGGTTTTGAACTTGCAACAATCCTCCTGCCTCAGCCTCCCAAGTGCTGGGATTACAGGCGTGCGCCACCACACCCGGCTTCATTCACCAAATTTTTAATCACATCTCATAAAGACATGAAAGGGGACTTTCAGAACTGCTTCAGAAAGTGCCAGGACTGATGGGGTAAATGTGTTTGAAGCTGAAGGGAGTATTTTGAGGGAGAGTTAATAGCAATGTGTCTTTTACTGTAATCAATTTTTTAAAATTCAAACATTCACTTTACATTGTGATTATAACTCATATACAATACTAAATATGTACCAAAGGCTGGATTCCATCTTTACTGTAAAACAAATTATGAGCGTGGTATGGGGAAGGAGTTTAGAAAGATATACTCTGAAACCTTAAAATGTTGGTGTTAATCTAAAACCCATTAATACAGATCAAGGATCAGCAAACCACGGCTCCTGGGCTAAATCTGGTTGCTGCTTATTTTTATATGCCCCACCAGCTAAGAATCCCTTTTTACAGATGAGTATTTGCAATCTATTTGATGATAAGGAATATAAACTTTGAAACTCAACTAAGCAAAATGTCCCTTCCTCCAAAGAATCCAATTCTTACATTAGTAGACCTGTATTGCAACAAAGTGTACTCAATTACCGTTATTATATTCTTAATTTTTCCCAATGCGATAGGCTTTTTTGGTCTATTACATTAAGTATCTACACAATATCTTTGATTATGCTTCTTGACTCACAAAACCTAAAATGTTTAAACTGAGTGTGGTGGTGCATACCTGTAATCCCAGCACTTGGAAGGCTGAGGCAGGAGGATTGCTATAAGTTCAAAGCCAGCCTGGGCTACATAGTGAGTTCAAGGCCAATTTGGAGTACATAGGGAGACCATGTCTCAAAAAAACTAAGATATTTGATATCTGACTCTTTAGAAATGGGGGGTGCTATATGTATATGTAGCAGTACCAGACAGTGAATATATTCATTATGTATCAAAAATATGTACCAATAAAAATATTTTTTAAATAGCTGCCAACTCCTGAGGTAGGTTAGGCCAGTTTTTTTCATTTCTCTGTGTGGCGTCTCCCTTTGCTAAGAAAATGCTACTTTTTTCCCCACAAATGTGCACTTGATACATTCATACCTAACCTGTGTTTTAAGCTTATTTTGACTGTGTTTTGTTTTACTTTGACTGTATTTTCACTGTGTAGTGTTGGATCACAGCCTTAAGAGAGATTTTATGTTATTATTGCTTATTTGTGTTTATTTTACTTGAGGTTACTAGCAGGTGAATCGTTTACTAAGAGTATTAGTATTCTAAAATATGCTGTACAAAGCAGTACAGTGTACTTCTCATTATGTTTGGGAACTTTGCTAAAGACAGCTTCAAAAAGGAGAAAACTACCTTTAGGGTTCTTTCTGAGTAAGACAACTAGGCTCCTAAAGCACAAATTGCTAGCGTTTATCAGCTAGCTCCAAGTGGCAGCAGGGATTTTGAGGAACCATTGTCAGTTATCACCAGTAGATCTTCTGTCTGGGTCCCTGCAGGCCTCCGGGGGGCGATGGCATTTGCATTGGCCATCCGGGACACAGCATCCTATGCTCGCCAGATGATGTTCACGACCACCCTCCTCATCGTCTTCTTCACTGTCTGGATCATTGGTGGAGGCACGACACCCATGTTGTCATGGCTTAATATAAGGTCAGTTTGGAACCAAGGCCAGTTTTGTGTCTATAGATGTCAACTATGAACGTTCTTGAGAACGTTCGGTGTGCCATAAAGGGTATGCTACTGTTTAGTTCATGGAAGGTTTTCAAAGTCTCTTGCTTTTTTTTTGTTTTTGTTTTTGTAGGGGGAAGGGGCAGATTAAAACTTTTTAAAGTTAGTGTACTGTGATTTTCCAGGAGAAAAAATATTGTCGTTAAAATTTTTATCAAAATAAGCACACAGAGAACTAGAAACCCCTGGATCTTGCTGGAGCAGTGACATTAGGGCAAGAACTCAAGTCTTAAAGTTGCAGGAGACAGAAGAAATGTGTAGCTGCTGGCAATGTCCAGTATTTCATATTTCTTTGTAGTGAAATCTAGGACTTGAAGAATAAATTCATCATCCAGAAATAAAAAGGAAAAATTTGAGTTTTGTTTTATCATGAAATTGCATACTGTGTTTCTACTCGCTTGAGTGTGCAAAGTGGTGTGACATTTCCTGTATAACCGTCATCTGTTGCAGCCTCATAGACTTCTGCATGTGGTTTTGTAGCAGTGTCAGGACAGAAAGGCACTGACGTAAGTTTGATTTTTTTAAAGAAAATTTGACTTCCAAACAGTGTTTGTGAACTCCAGCTCCAGCATTCAAAAAGAGTTCCAGAGACCTGTAACCCAATGCTGGCACTGGTTTAAGACGAGCCCCTCATGTCTTTGGGCTCAGTTTTCCTCAGCGGTAAATGTAGGTGCTCTTCCAGGTTGCCTCTAGGGTTCTGTAACTCCAAGTGTTGCACTCTGCATTTCTAGAGGTGCACTGGCCACCTGCCACCTGCCAGGTTGCAGAGGGTGACCCTGATTGTAATCCGGACCGCGACATTCTGGTAGTGCAAAGGTGTAAGGAATCATTCTCTGAAAAGCCACAAGGTGGCGATGTTTTTTCTTTTTCTGCTGGTTTATACAGTAGTTGTATTCTCTTCTCTAGATTTTAAAATGCGTGAGAAGATGTACGGAGATCTCCCAGTTGACCTTGGAATTGTAGAGAAAAGTAGAATTTGATAAACTAGTCTTTTCTACATGAATCTTTTGTATTGGTGTTAGGAAGGGATTACCAGGCTTGACCACTGCCAGCTGCACCATTTCTGGACTAGCATGTCTCAGCATGCAGCTCCAGATGGGGGCTTATTGGTGACATTCATAATTATCACTAAGACTTGTAGTGCAGGAATGTTTGAGATGCTATGTATATATTAAGATACTTCTTGTAACATTCCTATAAGAGAGAGAATACTATTATTTTTGTTTTAGTGTTAGGGAAACTGAGACACAAAGAAGCAGCTTGCCCAAGGTCACAGAGCTCTAAGTGGATGAGCTAGGTCTTGAACCCTGACATTCTTGCCACAGAGTCTGTACACTTGACTACTGTACTGTACTGCCTGTAAGGAATGCAGCTGTGCTAAGGGTTACTTTAATGTCGTAAAATTTGGGATGATTAGCACTTCAGCTTTCTGGCATGAATCTCAAGGGTTGGATTAAAGAAAATAATCTGTCCATGGGAATATAAACCTGAAGAAGAGAATTTATAGTCTCATAGCTTTAAATTTGAGACATCATTGCACCATCTTTGTTCTGTATAGCAGGATTAGGACAAGTGAGTTGGTTGGCCCTGCACACATTTGAGAATCTTTGCATTCTGTGACCTTTGAGATTACTTCCTATTTCTGTTAGTCTGGTCACGTAGTAGGTACCCTGGATGCTCAGAGCCTGATTAATTCATACTCATTTTTCATGCTATTTGATCAGTTTGTTTTCCATCCGCCTCCAAACATATCTAGGACCAAATAATTTTCCACTGAGAATGGAGAGTTGACTTATTGGCACTCTTCATGACTTTTTTCGAAAAGCAGGCCATTAGAACAGACCTACCAAGAACTGAGAGCACCGGCAGCTTTCCCTGAGGTACTCAAGAACAAAGATGCCCAAACTGGGCTGGGAGCTGATAGGAAGGAGAAATTTATGATGACTGTTGCCAACAGTGACTGCTCTAGGGGTCGTGTTGTGACTTCTTACTGTGTGCTAGGTATTATGTTCTAAGGGTTTTCTGAGTACAGCCAGCCTTACTATCTGTGGTTTCTGCATCTGCAGATGTGGTCAACCACAGATTGAAAATATTTTTAAAAGTAAATAGCATCTATACTGAACATGCAGACTTTTTTCTTGTCATTAATTCCTAGACAATACTACTGTATTTATGTAGCATTTGCATTGTGTTAGATGTCATAAGTAATCTAGATATGGTTAAACATATGTGTGTAGAGTTTATGCAAATACTAATCCATTTCATATAAAGGCCAATCAATTACATATTCATTTATATATAGTTATCCTGGTTTTATGAACATTTTATGAATGAGGAAACCAAAACTTTAAAGGATTAGGTAGCTTACCTTTAGTCTCACGGTTATACAATGATGGGGCAATGGTTTTATACAACTGTGAAGTCTAAATTCTTTTACAGTCTGCTAGAATACCTGCATATAGCACCAGATTCTAATTTTGTAGGACCTGGCACTTTTGTAAAATTTAGAGAGCTACATTAAATTGCTCATACAAATTCAGGTATAAGATCAAGTATTTTCTGAAAAATACATATATGTAACGTTTTGAATAAAATGAAAAATTATAGTGGGAATGCAGGCTGCTGCAAGCACTGTGGAAGTCAGTGTGGAGATTCCTCAAAAAGCTAGGATTGGAGGTCTCATTTGACCCAGCTATTCCCCTTCTGGGTATCTTCCCAAAAGAACTAAAAACATCATACCACAGTGATATATGTACATCTATGTTTATAGCTGCACAGTTCATAATACCTAGATCTTGGAAACAACCTAAATGCCCCTCGACTGAAGAATGGACAAAAGAGATGTGGTATTTCTATGTAATGCAATACTACTCAGCTATTAAGAACGATGTCTTAGTTACTTTTCACTCGTTGCTGAGACAAAACACCTGACACCCAAAATTAGGGAAGGAAAGGTTTATTTAGCTTACAGTTTTTGGAGGATTCAGTCCACAGTCAGCCAGCTTATTTCACTAATAAGTATATTCTCAAGGTATATCCATTTAAATATAAAAGTGTCCAGTTTATAATTCTTTATAGCTGAGTAGTATTCCATTGTATTTATATTTATATTTATATTAGATTTCAGGGGATGGCCAGGGATATAGCTCAGTGGCACAAGAGCCTATCTGGCAAGTACAAGGTCCTGAGCTCAATTCCTGGTACCAAAAAAAAAAAGTTTTCTTTAGTATAATTTTTAAAAAACTTTTGGCTTTGAAATAGCCACAGATTCACAGGAAGTTGAAAGGTGGAACCAAGAGGTTCTATGTATATTTTACCCAGTTTTTCCTGTTGGTTCTGTCTTATACAGCTATAATACAGTATCACAATCAGGAGCTGACATGGGCTCAATGCATTTGCATAGTTCTGTGTCGGTTTATCACACGTAGATTTACCTAAGCACCATTGCAGCCACAATTCAAAGCATGAAAATGTCACTAGTTCTACCCTACATGTCACACCCACCTCCTTACTTACCAGCATCCCTAATGCCTAGCAATCTCTATTTTGTTTTCTATTACTATAATTTTATTTCCAGAACTTTATAGAAGTGGAATCATATAGTATATGATCTTTTGAGATTGACTTTTTCCCCTACTCAGCATAAATGCCCTGGAGATCCTTGTAGGTGGTTGTATCTATCCAGAGTTTATTCCTTTTTATGGCTGATGCCATGGTATGGATGTACTAGAATTTGTTTGACCATTCACCCCTGAAGGACAGCTGAGTAGTATAAAGCTACTGTGAATACATTTTTACATCTGCTAGGCCAGACAGTAAGTGTATGTTTAGTTTTCTAAAAGACTGCCAGACAATTTTCCAGAGTGGGTGTCCCATTTTACATCCCAGTAGTAGTATAGGAGAGATCCACTTTCTCGGCATCCCTGCCAGAAGTTGGTGTTATTACCATTCTTCATTCCCGCTGTTCTCATAGGTGTATGGAAATATTTCATCGCAGTCTTGATTTTCATTTCTCTTGTGGCTAATGGTATCGAACATCTCTTCATTTGCTTATTTGCCATTTATGTAACTTCTGGGGTAAAATATCTATGCAGGTCTTTTGTCCGTTTTCTAATCTGACTTTTTAAATTTAGTTTTAAAAAGTTCTTTATTCTAGATAATGTCATGTACCTGGTTTGTAAATATTTCCTTCTAGTCTGTAGCTTGTCTTGTAATACTTTTCATAGAGTTCATACAGCAGAAGTTTTAATTTTGATGAAATGCAGTCCCTCTTTTTTTCTTTTGTGGATCATGAATTTGGTGTCATATCCAAGGGCTCTTCATCAAACCTTAGGTCCTGAAGATTTTCTTCTGTGTCATTTCCAAAACGTTTTTTTAGTTTTATGGTTTACATGTAAGTCCGGGATCCCTTTTGTTATTTTTATATAAGATGTGAGGTGTAGATTGAGGTTTTATTTCATATGCCTATGGCTACACAGTTGTTCAGTATGACTTACTAGACTGTCTTTATTCTACTGAATTACTTGTGTTCCTTTCTCAGAAATCAGTTGTCTGTGTGCATCAGAACCTGTTTTTGTTCTGTTACATACATTTATATGTCTAACCCACCAATAATACCATTTCTATAATACTATTTTGATAATTATAGTTACACAGTAAGCCTTGGCATCAGGTAGAGGGATTCTTTATTGTTCTTTTTCAAAATTGTTGTTACTTTACTTATATTCCCTATAAATTGTGGAATAAGCTTGTCTGTGTCTAAAATAAAATCCTTCTGGAATTGTATAGGAATTACATTAAACCTATATAACAACTTGCAGAGGTTGATAACTTCAATATGTCTTCCAATCCATTAACATAGTGTGCTTCCAAATTTTTTTGGACCTTCTTTGACTTCTGTCATTGATAGTTGTTAGCATACAAGGCATGTGCATGTTTTGTTGGATCTTATATTCTGTCACCTTGTTGAACTCACTTGTTAGTTCTGGGAGGGACTTTAATGGGTTTTTTGTTTTGTTGTTTTGTATTTTTATAGATTCCTTGGGACTTTCTCTGTAGATCATCATGTCATTTCAAGTAGTGACAGTTTTATTTCATCCTTTCCAATGAATGTCATTTTGTTTTCTTGCCTCGTTACTCTGGCTGACTTTTAGTACTATGTTGATGAATGATGTGAGCAGCCAGTCTTGCCTCTTCCCAATCTTCAGAGTGAAGTGTTTTGTCTTTCACCATCAGGTAATCGTATTAGCAGTGGGATTTTTATAGACATTCCTTATCAAGTTGAGGAAATTCCTCTTGTTTGATTTTTGATAATTTTTGTCATGAACAAGTGCTGAATTTTTTCAGATGTTTTGCATTAATTGATATGATCATATGGTTTTTCTTGTTTAACCTATTAATATAGATATACATATTGCTAAATTCCATGAGCAAAAAAATTTTTAAGAAGTTTTATGTCTATGTTCATGAGGAATATTGGTCAGTAGTTCTCTTTTGTTGTACTGTTTTTGTCTGATTTTGGTATCTGGGTAATGTGTGACCTCACAACATGAGTTGGGACATAGTCCCTACTTTTGTGTTTTCTAAAAGAAATTGTGTAGAATTTGTGTTGTGTTCCTTGACCTTTTGGTCAAATTATCCAGGAAAACCATCTAGGCTGGGAGAATTCTTTTTCAGGAATTTTTTAAGCTATGTATTTGCACATTATTCAGATTATGTATTTCATACTGTGTGAGTTGTGGTACTTTGTGAAATTGGTCAACTTCATCTAAATTGTCAAATTTATGTTGTTCATAACATTCCTTTATTATCTTTTTGATGTCTGGGGGGTCTACAGTGTTATACTCTGTTTTATCCCTGATAGTTTTTGCTACTTTCTTCCTGGTTTTGTTATCCTCCCTTCCACCTCAGTCTTGTAGGGGTTTGTCAGTATTACTGAGCTTTTCCAAAAACCAGCTGGCTATTTCATTAATTTTCTGTATTGTTTTCCTATTTTCCATTTAACTGATTTTTGGTCCTGTCTTTATTTCCTTCCTTATGTCCAACCCTACCCAGGCAAAAAAGTGCCATTGTTGAAAAATATATACAGTGTTAGCTCATTGTTTTTTCCAGATGTGTAGTATAATATTGTGCAAGTGTAGCAGCTGACATTTACAGAGATCGTATCCAGAGAAATTCCCTCCAAAATAAGGTAATAAGACTGATTGGCTTTTTTGGCTTGTAGCTAGTGGTGTTACGTAATGGGCATGACTCATTTCTGTAACTCAAGTTCTTACTTTAAATTGATTCAGAAAACCCCCTGATGTTCATGTGATGTTTTGGCCCCTAGGATCAGTACTAGTTGTTCCTTGTTTCTCCTGGAGGTTTTGATGAGCTGTTAAGTAGCTGTTCAGAAGTTGGAAACCCAGGGTGGGTCTGGGAGTTCTACCATAAATAATTTGAAGTTAGCTATGATTCTTCACCATGGCTAATTTCAAATGTGTGTATAAAATAAAAATGAATATAATCACAACTGGGTATTGTGATGCATGCCTCTAATTCTAGCACTCAGGAGGCTGAGGCAGGAGGATCTTTGCATGTTCAAGACCAGACTGGGCTACATAGTGAGACTATCTCAAAAACAAAAGCAAAAACAAAAATATTACTACAAATCCAAAGCCAAAGCCTGGTTATTGCTTTTCATAAGTCTAATTTACATTTTTAATTGATGGTTTGTGATTAGTATTTTAAAATATAATGGCAAGATTCTCAATTTTTTTCTGTTAATACACAAGCTACTTATTTTTCTTAGTTTCTTGAATAAGTGTTGTTATTCACAAAGACTATAATTTGGGAAACTTAAACAAATGATCTTGGTATTATTTCGTCAGATAATCCTTGTGTATGTCCTGAGCACATTGTGGTGACCTGGTAGCTATCCTTCTGTAGCTCCCAGCTTCAAGCGGCACACATGATATAGTAGTGATGATGGGGCAGGGGGGCAGTGGATAGATGCACATCCAGATGTACAGGTAACCTTCACACCCCAGAGGGCAGTGATACAACCGTTCAAGGACAAGTGAGAACAGTCTGCTTGGCATAATCCTGTTTAGATGGAGAATTTATGATACTGAGATTTTATGATAAAGTTCTTTGCAAGATAATGTAAGGAATAAAGGCAGACAAAAAACCTGAGCTCTTTATGTACTAGTATTTGACACTGGATATTTTTAAAGCGTTTAAAGATTCTACCTTGTGCTCAAAGGCACTGTCCTGTAAGGGGAAGAGCTGCGGTTCTGGGGTACAGCAGCCTGAATTGGAATCTTGCCCTCTACCTTTGTAACCTTGGGCAACTTATTTCACCTCTAACCCTTGATTTCCTCACTGATTAATAGAGACAGTCATACTGTGATAAAATGATTATAAATAAATATGATGGTAAATTCTCTTATTAGGGGCTGGAGGGTATAACTCAGTGGTAGAGCACTTGCCTAGCACGTGCTAGGCCCTGGTTTTAGTCCCCAGCACCAACAAAAAATTGTCTCATCAAATGTGCCCTCTGGCACTTGGTATGTACTTGGTATATTTTGCTCATTATATTATCTGTGATCACTATTTCAGTTACTTAAACAATAGTGAATCTTAACCTTAAAAGGAATCTGGCTTATTTTTCTGGTATGTTATAGTTTTTCAATGTTACTGTAATAAAGTCTGATTTAAGTCACATTCTGAACTTATAACTAATTAAAAGCACCACCTTAGGAGCTGCTAGGTTTTTACAGTACTTGCGTATTTCAGGGGACGTAAGTAGCATGAAAATTCGAGCTTTGTTGAGTATAGTGTTCCTCAACCTTTTTTTTCATTATTGCTCCCTGTAAAGTACCTTAAATTTTTTTCCATAATTACTTCCTCCAGTGAAATTTTAACACCAATCTGCTGTGTATCTATTTATGTGCTGTGGTGCTTTGGATGACTACAGCTGTTATGCTATATATGCTTTTGGGGACTTTTTTTTGTTTTTGTCCCACGAAAGTCAGTTTTCCCATCCACTGGTATATCATAACCTCTGTTGAGAGTATGTGATTTAATGCAGTGATTTTCAATTAAGGGCAATTTTGCCACCAGAAGACACTTACGAACATTTGGAGACATTTTTGTTGGCCACGACTTGGGGTGGGTGAGTGGGGCTGTTATTGGTATCTGTACTTTGTAGGTAAAAGCCAGGGATACTGCTAAGCAGAATGTTGGCCTCCCACAGCGGAGAATTACCTGGCCCCAAATGTCAGTAATACTGAGTTTGCGAAACCCTGCCCTCACAGGATATTAAAGTTAAATGTACACTGAGTAACCAAGAAATCATTAAGGAAGGTGAAAGTGGACTGTGCCAAGTCAAAGGCCACAGAGAAATAGAAAAGCAGAAGTTGGGTTCCTGACCTTCAAGTTGAGCCCATCGACAGTATGGTTTGCTTGTCTATAAAAAAAAATCTGTCTTTGTCTTCTTAAATACTGTTGTTGTTTTTCAGTAATATACTGACTTTTGCTTTTGCTGTCTACTATATGTAAAATATGCGTAAAAATTTCACATACGTAACAATTAAGTTTCTCTTTTCTGTTTTATATAGATGTATCTTGCTTTATGAAACAGATGAATTTCTGAAAAATTGTATAAGTTCATTTTCTATAATGTGCAATTATTCCTCTGGCTTCATTACATTATATTTTGAAAAGCTTGCCTTCATTCTTAATTGATTTTCATTTGACCTGGCTCCTAGAATTGTTGCTTTAAATTTAGCAGCCTCTCCTGACTTTAGAGACTGGGGAGAACTTAGCAGGAATGTGTAGCTCAGTTGTAGAATGCATGCTCAGTGTGTGCAAAGCCCAGGGTTCCATCCCCAGCACCTGAAAAAGAGTGATGTGGGTTTACATCAAAAATGAGGTGGCCTATTCTTTCTTAGACATGGTCCGGATTGTGTGCCCAGAGCTCCCCGGAACCCCTCTTTTCCCTATCACACTCATATTACCTTCTTCTGCTGCCCAGAGTTGGCGTGGAGGAGCCCTCCGAAGAGGACGAGAACGAACACCGCTGGCAGTACTTCAGGTGACACAATGGCATCCTCAGAAAACAATTAACTGGGCCTGGCTTTTCTCTTCTTTCTAACCTGAGATATTCTCTTACCGTTGTTTGTTTCTTCCTTCCCATGTGAACACCACACTTCCCTTTTACCAAGGGTCAAGAGAGTAAGTCAGTTCTAGACATTCTTTCCGCTGTTTCTCTGGATTGATGGATGTGTCAGTTTTCCTGGGATTCTATTCCTTCCCCATATTTTTGGCAATGTGTTGCTAACACCAAAGACTAAGTTGGCAAGTGTCTCCTTCAAGTACAACTGAGCTTAGTGTTTGTTGGAGCAGCTTATTTTCAAAGCCACTGATACTTTCCCCCACAAAGTCCTGCTTATGACCTAGTAAATAAGTCCTGCTTATGACCTAGTAATTCTAGAAAACTAGAATTTCAAATTTCAGCCATGAGTGGGGCATGACTTATATTCCGTCTTTATTAAATACCAGTGCTGTTGTGGTTTTTGAAAGTATGTTATTTGTATGTTTGTACTTTTTTATGGTGATTCAGAAGATGTGAAGAACTTTTTAACAAAAGAATCAAGATTTCTCTAATGTAATTTGTTTCTCAATAGGCACCTAAGTTCATAATATGATTATACTTAAGGGTGAGGTAGGAGCAAACAGTAAAGACTTGAATGTTTCTTTTTTCCTTTAAACATCTCTAATTGTCATGCTTTATTTTTATCTATTTTCTTGGTACTGGTAGATAAAAAATAGGCTTGAACTCTGTTCCTGGCATTGTGAAAAATCTCTCTCCCTGAGGGCAGTGGTGAAAGCAATGATACCTGAGTCATGGGTCTTAGTACATGTGTGTATGTACATGTGTGTGTACATCACAGCCCAGGTGTATACTCTAATGCCACACTTGAAATTGATTCATGTGTTTAGACTCACTGGATTCACTCTTTTTTGTACTGCTTAATCACACACATACACACACACACACACACATACATACATGTGCACACAGTTCATTTTTGGAGACCTGACTTTAGAAAGCAGTTAAACTGCAGGGGAAACCCTTACATTTGAAGCATCCGCCGGGGATTTAGCTCAGTGGCCTAAGTGCCTGCCTGGCATGTGTGAGGTCATGAGTTCAATCCCCAGTACAAACAAAACAAAACAAAATATATAGAGAGAGACATTTGAAGCATCCTACAAGAAAGAAGATCCTCCAGGCAAGTGTAAGTTATTATACTTGGGACATGGGACATGAGACCTGAAAGAATTCAGGGTATAGTTTGGTGTTCAAGGTTTTACATGGAGGTATTTGTCTCATTTTTCATATTAAAGCCTTTACTATTCAAACTTTACATATTATCATTGGTCAGGGAGTGTAGCTCAGTGATAGGATGCATGTTTAGCATGCATGAGACCCTGGGTTCAATCTCCTGACCACCACCTCTCTCCAAAAATTACTGATTAAAGTAGAATACTTCTAAAATCATTGATATTCCATAGTGTTTTATCTGTTCATTAGAACAGATACATTATTAGAAAACTATCAGTTTTGATATTTACTCATTCTAGAATGAGCATATCAGTTTGATCACTTTATGGTGTCATTTGGTGTGGGGATTTCCACATTTGTCTCATCCTTAACGAAAATACAAATTATCAGTTCATTCTAGAAGAAAAGAGTGTTGCACATGTTCCGAGTTCAGCCAAGGTGTATTGGGGAATGCTAAAATATGATGTATTAAAGCAGCACACAAAGTTATGTATACAGTGTCCTGGATCAAAAGCATTGTAGCAGGTCAGGAGAGAGATACAAATTGTGGATAGTTGACTGAATGTAGAAATTCCAGAGAGTTAAGGGATCATATCATGTCATCTGACACTTTAAATCTGCAATTAAAATCATATATAAGCTGATCTTTCTTGTTGCCTAGCACCACACCATACACCCTAGACTGTTGTTTTACTTCCTGTTCTCAGACACTGGTTTGGTTCTGGGCTCTGCCCCAAGGGTGAGGCCTTTAGTAGGAGCCCCAGAATCCTGTGTCATCCTTGGGGATTGGTCCAAAGTCCTTCAAGCCTGTCAGTAAAGTAATTATTAAATCTCCTGAAAGTAAACAGCCTTGAATGAGAAAAGATGCTGCAGAAGAACGTCATTTGTATCTCATGGTCCCTGTTCTGTTTTGTTTTGGGGACTTGAAAAGCAGTAGTAAGCAGGGAAACAGGTCTGTCTTTTCTTGGAATATTCCTGTTAAGTGCTTGTACTAGTAGCAAGGACCTCCAAAAGACCCAGGGGATCTTCCCACATTCCTCTGTCTGTGGGAGGGCCCAGGAGATCCTTTAGGCTCTGTGCTGTCAAGAGTTTGGGTTGTATGGCAGATAGGTGACTAATGGCAAGTGGCTACTGTGAAGATTGGAATTTCCACAGCAGAATGATGATAAAAACAAGAAAATGAAGTATTGAGTAAGATTGTCCTTAGAACTCTATGTTTCCAGGGGATGTACACAACCAGATCTGAAAATGGTTGCCTCAATCGGAATTTGCTTAACCATGTCCCAGTAAACTAGCATTTTTCTCCTTGCCCCTCACTTTCAGGAGAAAGTATCTCCACAAACATTCCAGAATTTACTTATCTGGAAAAGAAAACCACATAATTACTAGAATCTATATTCACATAATACCAATATTGCCTATGACATCTTAAGTTCATGAATCTTTACAATTTGTGGTAAAGACCTAGAATAATATAAGCTCACAGATCATTGATATTAGTAGATTGAAGTAGAGAGATAGAAAAGTAGACAGTAACATTTTTACCAGGGGTATAATTAAGTATCCTTCTCTTAAACTGTGAAAAATGTTAAATCTTAAAAAAGGAGGGGCAAGAATAGAACAAAGAATACACAGGTAGTAACCTGGATTCTTCAGTTGTTAATATTTTGTTAATTTGGGGGGTGATTTTTGCGTTCTCTATTTCTCACTCTCAGCTGTTTCAAAATACTTGCATATTGCAGACTTTCCACCCATAAATATTTTTGCGTGTATCTTCTAGGAATCCAGTCTCCTATATGGTCATACATCTGAGAAAAGCAACCTGATTTTACAGACACATACACACACACACGCATGTATGTCCTGGATCCAATCAAAATTTATTTTGATTATCACATCTGTTTAGTGTCATTTAATCCAAAACCATCCCCCCTTTTTGGGTCACTTATGACATTTTTTAAAGTATTCAGGATATTTATGCACAGTATGTCCCACAGTCTGAATTTTTCTGATGTTTTCATCATGGCTAAAGGTCGATAATCATTTCTGTCAAAAATCCTTTAGAAGTAGTGTTATATACACATTTCTTGTTGCATCCTATGACATGAGACATGTTGTCAGACTGCTTCTTAATTAACGATATTGCATTTGGTCACTTAGTTAAGGTAATGACTTTAAGTCTCTGTATGGTTAAGGTACCATTTTCTTTTTGTAACTAAAAGATGTTCTGCCCAGTGATCTTTTGACATTATTCGAATAGCCAAATTCCCAACAACCTTTTATTCAGTGGTAAAATCATTCATTAATGATCCTTATTTGAAATGGCGACTACTTTGGAGGCAGAAAATGGCAGTTTTCTGATTGTATCATTACTTTCACTTTTATAAGATGGTGTTCTCTCCATAGAGGATTTTAAAATTCACTTTATGTGCTGATGAAGTAAGGAATCTCTTCATTCACTAAGTAATAGGTTCAAGCAAAGTTTTAATTTAATATTTATGATATTTGGAGTTGTGTCTCTGCAGGATACCAGCAGGAACTTGGGTGTTATCATTGAGAAAGCAGAGGGTAGACAGTTGTTGCTTTAGTAGGGAAACAAGTGAGAGTAAAGAAACATGGCTGGAATTAGAACTTTCTAGAATCTACCCTGTCTAGTTCAGGAACTGCTCACCACATATGACTATTTAAATTTGAGTTAATTAAAACTAAAATGTAGAATGCAGCTCCTCGGTCTTACTAGCTGCATTGCAAGTGCTCAGTGGCTCTGCATGGTTAGTAGTTACCATATTGGACGGTGTAGTGTAGAACCCTGCTGTCGTTACCGTAAGTTCTGCTGTGCAGCGCTGATCTAGAACTACTCTGTTCCCCCGCCCCCCGAACAAAACGGCAACCCTTATGGGTTTGGGATGAGATTAGAGTGGCCATAATTTCATGATTTTGCCAAGTTACTGCAATGTGGTGGGCATCGTTTGGAATTCTGGCCTGGTCAGGATGAACAGATGAGTTCCACTGACATCTTCAGAACTTCAGTGAAAGTGGCCCAAGCCTCATCTTTGTAAGTTGTTTTTGTTAAACAGAATTTATTTTAATTCTTATTAAACAGATTTTCTTTTCCTTATAGAGAGTAAAAGAATAGAAGAGGCCAGATTTCACTAGAGACCAAATGTAGTAGTATTTAAGTTTATTTTCTTCGTTATGGTACAGTACACACTTAAGTTCTTTTCCCCTGTCCATAGGCCTCCTATTTCATCCGGGCTGATAAGGTTAATTTGTTTTATCTTTAATGACATTGAAGCCATGTACAAAGGTTGTCGATCTTTCAAAATTCACAATGCTGAGTGGAGGGATTATTAGTGACAGGTCTGAATTACTGTATTTTTGGCCATCCCACACATTATACCACCAGCAGCCTCTCTGTGTTTAGGCTGAGGGCAGCCTTAGCACCTGGCTTACTGACAGGCTAAGAGACTCGAGTCACCAGCAGTCTGCCCTCTGAGTCTGCAACTGGGAGCTCATCTTAAGTAAAAGTCTGACATGAAGTGGCTTTGTACTGCTATATAATCCACTAAATGAGGCCTCGTATTGGATTAGCTGGTGACCTTACACATTTGGACACAGCCACCATATAGATGATTGTTTTCTATGGAATGTGCATTAAGGGTCTCCAAAAACAGGTGGGGGTTAACGATCAACAGCTGTGAACACAATGCAACCTCTCCTATAGCTCCTTTCTTTTGTTATATACTTTGCATGCACTGGGGCTCTGGCCTGACTTTTGTGGGCAACCCTTGGGATCCTCAACTGAATGATTTTCATGTCAAAGATCTGCGTGAAATTTGTTGTTCAAACATCCCTAGATAAAGACCAGTGGCTAAGAAAAAATCCGCAGCCCTCAAAGAACACTGCCTGGAAGTTGCCTCTAGCATAGATAAAGTCCATCTAATTCGACCCAAAGGTTCCTTCCATCCAAACCCTGGGGAGGAAATCTGGTGCTAGGCCCACTGCAGGCCTTAACCAAGAGTTCATAACAGTGCCTGGCAGAGTAGAGTCTCTGTAAATTCACCTTGTAGTTTTAAACTTTGCCTTCAGCACAATACGAGGCACTTTGTTTTTTGTCTCCTTTCGCAGGAGCGCACATTTTGAGTGAGTGCTCAGCAAGCCCGAAATAAGAAAGGCTAGAGGCTGGCATTGAGAAGTTGAGTACGTCTGCGCTGTCTCTGACCCACCCCAATTTATGTGTAGTTTCTTTTCCTAGGAAAGATCCTGGGTATCACAGGTAGGAGAGAGGAGGAAGTGGAGAAAAATAAGGGCAGGAATTTGGGGCTTTTGCCTTCATCATCTGCCCAGTAGAGTCAGTGCCCTGATAGCAGACAGCAAAGGCACCCCTGCAGAACCAACTTGGCACCTCTTTTCAAGCACAGATTCCACCTAATCTGCTAACAGTTGGGTTCTTGGATGATCTTTTATGACCCTATCCTTTCTTAGTGACACTTGACCCTGGAGCAAGTGCAAGGAGATAGACGATTTTCCTGGTGTCTTTGTTTTCTACCCCCATTGCTGCATGTTATCTACATCATCCATGTCACAGTTTTCTACCACAGAATGAGGAAGGTGCAGGGATAGAAAATTAATAGATGCATAGAGCAACCATTGGTATGTGACTAAACCAAGACAGCAGCCCCATTGCTTTTCTGGAATTCGTTAAAAGTTAATCTTGTCACTTTGCCTTTTCTTTCCATCTTCAGTTGTTGCTCTCAGATTTGTGAGTTTTTGGGTCATCTTTGATGTGGGAAGGTTGAAGGTATCAGAATTAAAGCAAATCAAGACCCCAATTAATGATCCTGCTAAAGAAAACATTGCTCTGCCACTTGTTAAAAGGGCAAGGTAGACTTTGTTTTCAGAATCATTACTGCTGGTACAGGGACTACTGTGATGGGGTTTTTGCAGTGCAAGGAAAAGATAGGGCTTAATGGATGGAAAGTTACAAAGAGGAAACATTAGGGTAAGGGGAATTCTGGCTAAACTGACCTACCAGCATTCTTGCAGGAAGGCAGGGGAAGGTGATCAGACATCACCGCGGGGTAGTGGGAGATGATGATGTCCCTCATCAGATATTGAGGGAGATCAGATAAGGGTTAAGGTCTCACTAAACTGATTTAGCAGGATTCTTTGCTAAAACTTGGTAATACAGAGTAAGACCCAGAAGCCAGAAGTCAGGGCCTAGTTGGGAAGAGAATTTGAAGGAGCCTGGCTCAGGTTGGGACAAGGAAAGACTGCCACTATACATACGGAAGTAGTAAGGAGAAGTGTATTGATGTCTGCGGCTTTATTTGAACGTGTGCCAAAATAGTAAGATTGAGGATGGAGAGAGAAATGGATAGGCCATAAACAAACTGCAGTGAGTTTTAATGGTAGGATCTTGTGTTTGTGGGCCTACAGGTGTCCACTATAAAGTCCTTTAACACTTTCCTTTAATAATTGAAGGATTTCATAACAGAATGTTAGAAACATCAGAGCAGGATAGGTTGGCCACATTTTGATAAGGAGGACCACCTGGCACGGGAAAGCAGCTAAACAGTTCGCGGCATGTACTTTGTCCAGGGGTTATGCTATTTCCAGAGACCTTTCTTAGGACATAAGCACACAGGATTTATTGTCCCCACTCTCTGGAATGTGATGTGGTATGTGACCTGACTTCTGCATGACAGCCTTTCTCTCTGTAGCTAACCACTCCTTCTGCTTTGGGAAGATGGTTGCTGACTTCAGCCCATATGATTGCCATGGACCAAACTAATACTTGCTGTTCTTTTCCTTGTCTTCCTCCTTGGTGACTTTTAGAGTTGGTGTTGATCCAGATCAAGATCCACCGCCTAACAACGACAGCTTTCAAGTCTTACAAGCGGTAAGTCACAAGAAATGCTTCTTCCCAAGAAAGATATGATTAAAAGTAGTTCACATTTAGTGTGCATTCACTATATACCAGGTATTTTACCTGAACTCCCTGTTTGACATCTTGACAGTACCCTTTTGGTGTGCGTATCTCTGTTTTACAGGTTAGAGCTGAAGGGTGAGGGTTAAAGTGAGTCATTTAAAGTAACAATTAGAAACTGATTTATTTTGTAAGTGAAACAGGTCAGGAGCAGCTGGATAGTCAGGATTTGGAGATATTTCATCTTGATCAGTCACAACATCCCCAGTCCTTCTGCTGTTCCCCGTTGCTCCTACCTCTGTACTCAGGTACTTGTAAAAGGAAATAAGTGAAATGACTTGGTTGGTTTCATGCCACAGAACTTACTGTACATTTTGTAAGATCTAGACACTGGAAACACCAGGCTTGAATTAGGCTGAGTATTATGCTTGCTGTCACTTCTCCATGGGAAATACTTCAGAAACAAAAGGTCTTAAGTGCTAAGGGTTCTGACATTTAGTCCTTTTGGTGACATCTAAAATAGTCTCCATCCTCAAGTGAGGTGAGGCAACCTTAACATACCTGTTTAAGTAGCTCAGTGTGCCTGTTGGCTCCTGAACAATCCAGGAGCCAACACATCAAAGGCCAGGAGTACTGCATGTTTGGCACTGTAAGTGGGATGGCAGCAACTTTTGCTGCACTCCTGATGGCACCCTGTTTGCTAACCTGGAGCTATGTCACAGCTTCCTCTGACCTCCTCCTTCTAAACCTCATACAGTCATGAACATTGGCTCTCAGAATCAGTTCTGCTAACCTTTTGAAAGCTGTTAGAGTGGTGTCAGGTTGGGAAAGCAGGCAAACTTCAGGCCTGCTTTTCCAGGATACCCTCTCAGAAATGATTCATGCTCTTGTGCAGAAGGACCTTGTTTCTCCAGATCTTCCTGGCCTGATCTCATTCCAGTGAGCCATTCATGGCATGGCTGATAGTGCTCAGTGATCATGAGAAACAGGAACACAGAAATAAATAGCGTTCTCAATTTTGGGTGAAACCCTGGGTTCTTGCAGTTTCCCCTGAAATGGATCCAGGTCATGTGCTTCGTTTTGTCACGAAACTGAAAAAAGAGGTAGGCAAAGTTCAGATGTTTGTCTTCAGTAGAAAAGATTGTTCTCCTGACTGCATTTTCTAAATGATCCTCCTAAAAACAACAAATAAGCAAAGATAGTGATATTTGACAGGAGAGCATTTCTTAGCACAAGGGCAATTTCCCCTTACTGGTTCTAGAAGCCCAAGGTTGTAAACAGTGTCATGGCTACAGAGCTACAGCCATTAGATCATGTGGGAGAAAGAAAGGAACAGTTGGCTGGAACTTTTGATTGTATAAAGGAAGCATAAGAATATTGTGGGCAGACTTCAGCTTTGTGTTCCTGGCAAGTTTGACTCATTAGAACAAAACAAGGCTAAAAACGCAGTTGCTTTGTTTCTCTAGAGGTTTTAGTGACTTTGCAACCAAAACAAAAACAAGCCCAGCTGGAAACAAGCTGCCCAGACTAGGGGGTTGGCTTCTTATCCCATTCAAGGGGGACTTCTCATGCCAAACCAGACACAGCTGAGATTTCTGTTGGCCGGACATGCAGACACATCATTCACTTCCTCTTCTGGAAGCCCAAGTTTCCAGAAGAGCATTCATTGATGAGGTCTTTTTGGAGTGGCTAAAAGCATGGCTTTAAAGTGATCCTGGCTTTATCGTGTCAGTAGGACCATTGCACAACCTAGATATTACTGGAATGTGGAGAAAACTAAACGACAGTTTCTGTGTGAGTGTATATGCATATGCATACATGTATACATAAATATGTACATGTATGTAGAGAGAACTGTAGAAAGTCAACTGTTTATAGTTGCATTGATATAGGACTTGGTGAGCAAGTTGCACTCATTTATTTCTGGCTGCTCTGACTAAAATCAGATACCTGGTCACCTAAATCTTTTAACTTCAGTTGCTGAAGTGATTTTCCTCAAGTTACTACTCTCTGACCCTCTCGTCCTCAAGCTTTTGCTTTCTGTCTTACGATTACATCCTTTGGCACTTTGATTTCACTTTCTTTTTTTTTTCTGTTTTCTACAAGCTCTGAATAAATACTAATTTACTTATCCAATTGCAATATTTATTGAGCACCTGTTAAATATCAGACCTTTCAGGCTGTGGGAATAGGTCTGCAACAAGACAGGCGAATCTGTCCTGAAAAGCTTGGTGACAGTGTGGTGAAGTGGGTCGAGAGAGGGCAGAAGTGACATAGTAGAAGGCCTTATCTGCTCTGCCCCAAGGGAGCATAGACGTATCCCTGCTACTCTGAGTATTCCTGTGGTCCACCATTTCAGGAGAGAACTTGCTGGAAATGTAAGCTCTCAGGGCTCACCCAGCCCCACTGAAACAGACTCTCCATTTTTCCAATATCCCCAGGTGTTTGGTACAATACACAGTTTGAGAAGGCCTGGAGTAGGTATGGTAGAACTAGGGAAGGAAACTGTCTTATTAAGCAGGGAAGGAACTATCTGTGCAGCACTGTCATAGACTTGATTCCCAGGTATGATGAAATATCTTGGTCTCATTTCCTTATGATATACAGAAAGGAGGATCACAAGTTCAAGACCAGCCCAAGCAACTTAGCTGGATCTGTCTCTAAAAGACAATGAAAGAGCTGGGATATAGCTCAGTGAATAGGCCCTGGGTTCAATCACCAGTACCAGGGGAAAATCCCAAATCAAGTTACATCATTTATTTACTCTTTTGTTCTTTATTAGTCTTCTGGGCCCACTGTAACAAATTACCCCAAAGTCTATGGCTTAAATTACATGGTTATATTATCTGACAGTTGGGTAAGTCAGAAGTCTGGTGGGCTCAGCTTGTTTCTCTGCTTCAAAGTCAGAAATCAAAGTGTGAGCAGGACTGGGCTCTGGAGGTTGAGCCAGAGCAGGCTCAGTCAGGTTGTTGGTAGAATTCTGTTCCCTGCAGTTATAGGACTGAGGTCTGGTATCTTTTTTGTCTGTTTTTGGAGCATGGGGTGGGGAGTATCATGCCTAGCTCTTAGAAGCCACTCATATTCCCTAACCTTTGGCCACCACTATCTTCAAAACCAGCAACAGTGGTTGTTACACTCTGAGTCTCACTTGCCTCTTCTTTTGCTCCATGTCTCTGACTCTTTTGCCTGATTTATCTATTTTTTGAGGTCCTGTGTGATAGTCCTGGCCTGCCGGCCTAACCCTGAGTCAGTCATAAAGCCCCTGTTCCTGCATATATAATATATTCACAGACTGTGGTGATGAGAATGGAGAAATGGGTGGGCAGCCATCATTCTTCCTATGACATGCTCTGTTCCTGGCAAATATAAGCTATTCTCATTAATGTAACAAAAATAATTTAACATTATGAAAGAATGGAATAAAATATAACTATGAAGATACCAATATTCCTTGATTCTAGAAAAATTATTTCAAAAATAATGTTGTTTGCTGTTCCTTGGTTGTTTAACCACCTTTCCTTTTCTTCATGGAAAAGAATATATAGCAAAACCTTGGTGTGTGAGCATAATTCGTTCCGGAAACATGCTTGTAATTCCAAAGCAATTGTATATGAAAGTGAATTTCCCCTTAAGAAATAATAGAAACTCAGATGATTTGTTCCACAACCCAACAAGATCCATATAAAAATGATTACTGTAATACAAAATAATAACGAAAATACAAAATATTAAATAAATCTGTACTTACTTCTGAAAACCTTCATAGCTAGTGTGAGGGAGAAGAGAAAGAGGAGGGCTATTGTGTAGGACAACTTTCAGTATCTCTAACAGAATGACTGCTAGCTGTTGCCTCAATGGAATGCTTTTCTTTTTGTGTAGCTTTAACAAGGAACCTATCCAATGACACTTGCTTTTGCCTCCTTTTGAGGATTTTGTGGAAATATGACACTGTGTTGTCATTAAACAGATTCATCCTTGCACTGCTATAGCCTTATTTGGGTGGTGCTTTTCTACTGAAATTTTGCACCACTTCCCATATTATACACATCTCTCTAATCTCACTTGAAGTGAGGGATTCCTCTGACTTTTTCTCCTCCTAATCTGCAAACAAGATCTCCTCCATAACCTCTTGTTAGTGGGAGATGATCACCCACAATCCCACAGTGAGTGAGGGAGCAAAGGGAGGGGAGGGGAAGGAACCTTTGGCTCACTTGCGATCATGTGCCATTCGGCATCACATACTACTTGTATTGCAAGACATTGATCAAGTTAAAATGTATTAGAAGTGTTTGCTTGCCTTACATGACACTCACAGAATAAGTTACAATCCAAGGTTTTATTGTATGTATACATACACATATGTACATTTCTATATATCACCCACACACATACACATTTGTATCATATACACACACATACATATACCTTTTTCAGTTTCTTCAGAAAGGGGCAGTGCTAACTCTTCCTTCTCTTTGTGTTTCCAGAACCTGGCATGGTGCCTGGCACATAGCAGGTACTTCATGAAAAAAAAAATACGTACTTACTGTTACATGCTCAAATTTCTAGTAAGCAGGCTTGATGATATTGATTTTTGAAGCAGTTTCTCTATTTATAATGTCAGTAAAAAGGTTTAGAACTCTTCATGTAAAAAGCCACACAAAATATCCCAGTGTCATTAATGAATATGTTGTCCCCTCCTAGCAAATGTGTGTGTGAAATGACATATTCGGTCTTTGGAAATTAACTGAATTAACAATATGTACTCTAAATATGTGCCAGATGCTGGGCTAAATATTTCACAAACATTTAATCAGTACAGAAAAATCACATGGCTAATATTGTCCCGAGTTCTTTCAATATAAAAATCATTTACACCTCTAAAAGAAAAAAACTGTCTTTTTCTGTACTCAAATACTTCTAACAAAAAAAAAATATTTTTTAACCCATGCCAACTAATTCTCTAATTCTTAGTGGACACCAACAAGATGTTCCATATTTTAACTTCATTCTAACCACTTAATGGAGGTGGCATCAGACCCCACAAGTTAAAAAATCAGTCCCACAAGACTGCTCACACTTAAAATGCAGCTGTCAAGTCTCAGGTTGTGACCTGTACTTTGGACTAACTGGTGATAAATCAGGAGCTCCTCCAACCTCCTCCTCATGTTTAATAATTGTATGAATGACTCATAGAACTCAGAAAAGCACTTTGCTTACCATTACTGGTTTCTTATAAATGGTATCACACAGCAGCAACCAAATGGAAGAGATGCATAAGGCAAGTTATGGTAACGGGTGCATTGAACTTCCATGCCTGTGTCTGGCATGCTGCTCTCCCAACATCTTGATATATTGTTGATTTCGAAGCTCTTCAAACCTAGCTGTTGAGTGAGTTTATGAAGGTTCCATTACGCAGATATGGTTGATGAAATCATTGGGTATTAGTGATCGACTAAATCCCCAATACCTTTTCCTCTCTGGAACCTGGGGGTAGGGCTAAAAGTGCCAACCGTGTAATCACAAGGCTGGTTTCTACTGGCACCAGCCCCCAGCTTCCAAGAACAACCTCATTAGCATAAAGTCAGGTATAGTTGAAAGAGACTTATGACTAATAAAATATTCCTCTTACCCCATTATTAGAAAATTTGTGCCAGGGATTGGGGTTAAGACCAACTGTAAGCCGGGCATGGTGGCGCATGCCTTTAATCCCAGCACTCGGGAGGCTGAGGCAGGAGGATTGTTGTGAGTTCGAGACCAGCCTGAACAGCATAGTGAGACCCTGTCTCAAAAAATAGGGCCGGAGATTTAGCTCAGTGGTGTAAGCGCCTGCCTAGCAGGCGCGAGGTTGCGAGTTCAATCCCTGGTACCAAAAGAAAGAAAAAAAAGACCAACTATATATTCCTTATTATATCACAGTATCACAGCCATCACAACCCCACAATAGTCCAACAAGGTAGGCGATTATTAATATTTCTGTTCTACAGATGAGGCCACTAAAGCCCAGAAAGATTAGCTGTCTTGCCCAGAGTTACACAGCAAGGCAAAAGCAGAGTCAGGGCCCAAGTAGTCTCGAGATACATGGAGCCTGTGATGTTCACACATACACCTGTTGGAGTTTCCTTTGCTTTTGAAACCTTTCTCAGAGAAGCTAAGCTTGTGAACAGCTTTGAAAGATAAATAGGACTCAGCCAGGAATGTGATGTAGGTATGAGAAGGTGAGAGGAAGAAAGGCAGTTCCTGGCTCAGAATTAAAGCCTCGGGAGTGAACCCATCAAGTGGGAAGGCAGGTATTGAGGAGGAGGAATGGAGAGAGCAAGTCTCCACTTTTTCCATGGTCAGCATGGGAATGGAAGTCCCAGAATCTCCAACTGTAGGTGGGAAGGAAGCCACACCTGCCCCCACAGCAACTCCTGCTTAGCCTGGTGCTGATTGGAGCCCACAGGACAGGAAGGGCACTTGTGATTTCTCTGGTAAAGCCGTTGAGAGTCATCTTCCTAGTCAGCATTAAAACGCAGTTCTGTTCCACAGAACTGCCGTGGCTTCTCCAAAGTCAACATCTATGGTTTTGTCAAGGTTTTTTCTGTACCTAATGATGCCCCTAGCACTCTCTCTTAGAATAAGAAGTTGTTTATAACCCTTCTTACAAAGCTAACACTTTTGATTTGTCCCTAGTTTACTCTCCTAGCCTTTCAATGTTGTTTCAGGCTCTTACATTTCAGAGTTTGTTGCTGAATTTGAGGTCACTTTATCTTACTTGTGGATTTCAGACCTTTCTCTTGATGACTTGAGAAGACCTTTTGTTAGTTTGTTGTCAAAAAGAAGCCCTTGTCTGACTTTATTCACTTTAATTATCCCTTTTTGAGGCTTATAGAACCTTCTTGTAGCTTCCTGGAGGTGAGAGGACAAGAATTTAAGTATTCCAGGTGATACTAAATACATTGTGGTTTTAAAGAGTAGAGCTAAGGATGTAGCTCAGTGATAGAGTGCACACCTCACATGTGTAAGGCTCTGAGTTCACTTTCAGTACTGTCCAAAAAGGGGGAAAAATGACAGACTAGGAGCTATTGTTTTCATTGTTGATTTAAGGGATGAAACTGACTTTGGGAGACGGATTTGTGCCTAGTAGTTTATAGTATCCTTCCTGATGATCTTTGTCATTTTGCTAGTTTTTTGTTTAGCAGAACTCTACAGGCACCTAAAACTGAAAGTTTAGAGCCAGCACTTGGAAGCCTGAGGCAGGAGGATCCCCTTGAGTTCCAGGCCGGCTTGGGCAACATAGTGAGTTCAAGGCCACCCTGGAATACACAGTGAGACCCTCTTTCAAAAAAAAACTAAAAAATAAAATTAAAAACTGAGAGCTTACAGCTTTGACTTTAAAAAGAGCCATTTATGGTTTCTTTTTTTTTTTTTTTTTTTGTGAGACAGAGTCTACTTATGTAGTCCAGGGTGGTCTTGAACTTACTGTGCAGCCCAGGCTGGCCTCAAACTCATGGTGATCCTTCTGCCTCAGCCTCCCAAGTACTGGAATTACAGCCGTGCCCTGTCATGGCTGGGTGCCATTTACTTTTTCCATCAAGATATGATCTCATCAGAAAAAGTCCTGCACCATTTTCTACTCAGTCATGTGACATTTTAAAATCCTCCAAGAGTTGCCATTGGTTTGCAGTCAGTTACTCAAAGGAATAGTTGTTATGGATACATAGAGCTATTTCTGTGTTCTCTTTCTTCCACATGACTCATAAAAATGTGAAATAAAACTGGACTAGCATCTTTCCTGGGGTCATCCATAAAAGGGTGCATTTAAATCATTTCTGTATCCATCATTAAACATTCCTCAATTATCATGGAAACCCAATTTTAAAAAATAATCTGTGCTGTAGGAAACTGGGAATTTAAATAGTGCTTATTAATTTCCTTCCTTCTACTTGTCTTTATGATTATCTTCCCAAAAGTCTCCCATTAATTCTTGATGTTGCCGTTATAGGTAGAATTTGCATTTGCTGCAATTTGGAATTAATTTTGGTTTAAGGTTGTTAGTTTTGAGTACTGGAGATTTAAAAGACTGCACTACACTAAGCTCCATCCTCAGACCTCCTGCCCCCCACTTTTTAAAATTTTGAAAATGAGTCTCTCTAAATTGCCTAGGCTGTGCTTGAACTTGCCACTCTCCTGCCTTACCCTCTGAGAGTGCTGGGATTGCAGGCAGGCTCCCCCATGCCCATCTTAGTTCAAGTTTTATTTGGTTATTGGCTATTGTCCCTCACTTTAGAGAGTTGAGTCTCCATATAATATCAAAGAGGATGAGAATAAAAATGTTTGTGCATCTCCTGCCGTGTGTACTTGGCACCCCGTGACACACAACTCTAGCAGTACCCCCAAACTGCTGCAGTAAATCTGATTTTCATATTAATTGGGTTCTTATATAGAACAGACTTCAAATGAATGTCTGATCCTGCTGTTTATTTTTTAATTTTATTTTAAAGAGAGAAAAAACAAAACAACAACAAAACAACAGACAAGAAAAACAAGAAGCAAGAGAGACAAACAACAAACACAAAAAAACCAAAACAGGAACAATATACGCTTTTAAAACAAGATGATAGAAATTTAACAGTGGTTGTTATTTTGCATAGTTATCTTCAAAAGACTTGCTTAGAGAGCCAGGGATATAGCTCAGTGGCATAAGCGCCTGCCTGGCAAGCGCAAGGTTGAGAGTTCGATCCCCGGTACCAAAAAAAAAAAAAAAACAAAAAAAAACAAAAACCAAAAAACCACTTGCTTAGATTACCAGATATACACATGCAAAATTGATCTAATCTTATGCATACTAACTGTTCTGTTCCAAGAACTAATAGAATTAATAGTATAATCATCTTAGCTGTCTTATGTGTGTGTGTGTGTGTGTGTGTATATATATATATATATATATATGTATATACACACATCTTTTTTCTTTTCCCTTTGTTCTTTTCTCCTTTTCCCTATCCAAGTTATTTTTCCCCTTCCAGCAGTTTCTTACCCTTTCACAATGTTTATTATAGATTTTGGATCTTATTTACTCTTTCAGTTTCTTACACTAGGGAAACAATATGGTATTTACACATGTGAATCTGATTTATTTCTGTTATGAGTATGGTCTCGTCGCATCCATTTACCTATAAAAGCCTCAATGTGATCCTTCTTTATAGCTGAGTAGTACTCTGTTGTATTAAAATACCACATCTTTTTTATCCATTCCTCAGTTGATGGGCATTTGGGTTGTTTCCAAGATTCAGCTATTACAAATTGTGCTGCTGTAAACTTGAATGCACATATATCTCTGTTGTATGATGTTTTCGGTTCTTCTGGGAATATGCCCAGAAGTGGAATAGCTGAGTCAAATGGGACTTTCAATCCTGGTTTTTTGAGGATCCTCCACACTAATTTCCACAGTGGGTGCACCAGCCTACATTCCCACTCATAGTGGAGAAGAGTTCCTTTTTCCCCACAGCTCCTCCAGCATTTGTTATTGGTTGATTTCTTGATCCTGGCCATTCTTTCTGGAGTGAGATGGAATCTCAGTGTTGTTTTAATTTGCATTTCTCTAATGACCAATGATATGGAACATTTTTTCGTGTATTTATTTGCCATTTGTATTTCTTCATCTGAGAAGTGTGTATTCATCTCAGATGCCCATATTTGGATTGGGTGCTTGAATTCTGAGAACTGATTTTTTAAAATTCTTTGTATGTTTTAGATAGAAGTCCTTTGAGGGACAGATGACTAAAATTTTTTCCCAATTTGTAGTTTTTCTTTTCAGTCCATTGGAGATTTCTTTTGCCATGCAAAAACTTTTTAATAAGAGAAGATCCAAGTTGTTGATTCTGGGAAGTATTTCCTTTGCAGTTTGATTTTTGTTCATGAATTCTCTGCCTACCCCTATGTCTTCAAGATTTCTACCTACTTTGTCTTCCAGCACATTTAGTGTTTCTGTTTTAATATTTAGATCTTTGATCCATTTTGACTTTAGTTTAGTGCATGGTGATAGGCATGGGTCTAGTT